>JAMPIV010018899.1:0-114764 GCA_024509875.1 Oreohelix idahoensis | reverse complement strand
TGTGGGGGAAGGGTGGTGGGGGTGGTGGGGGGAGGGTGGGGGGTGCGGGGGGGGTTGGAGTGGGGGGGGGGGGAGGGGGGGGGGGGGGGGGGGGGGGGGGGGGGGGGGGGGGGGGGGGGGGGGGGGGGGGGGGGGGGGGGGGGGGGGGGGGGGGGGGGGGGGGGGGGGGGGGGTAGGGGGGGGGGGTATGGAAGGGGGGTTAGGGGGGGGGGGGGTAGGAGTGATGTTGTGGAGTGTGGAGTAAAGTAAAATTTTGGGTATTGTGTATTGTAGATGGAGGAAGTAATTGATAAAATTAGGAGATGGAGAGAAAGGTTAAATTAGTGGTGGAAATATTGTAGTGTAGAGAAATTGTATATAGTGATTAAGAATTGGTTAAATTTAATATAGGATGAATGATAGAATTGTTGTAAAGGGGTTGAATGGGAGAAGAATTATTTGATTGGGTTGAGAATAATTGGAGTTGGGTTGAGAAGGTGGGGAATTGATATAGGTGCAGTTAAATATATTGGGGGTAGGGAGAATTCCTCATAGGGAAGGGTAATAAGGGGGGTCTATAGGCATGGGGAGGGGATTATTGATTGATGTTTGTTGAAAGGGGGGTTTTGAAATAATGCAATGTGTAAGGTGAAAAGGGATTTGTTTAAGTAATGGAGAGTTGTGGACTCCCTTTGCCACCTTGACCTTTCTGGCCACGCTGCCATGTAGGGCGGTCGGGTTGATCAGACTGTTTGGGGTGGTTGGGGTACTTGTTCTTGTAGAACTTGGATTTTTCCGGAGGGGGGTTTTGAGGTCCAGTTTCTCTGTGGTTATTCTGATTCGAAGCATGAGAAGATTGATCTAGATTATTTTTTCGAAAATGCTCCTCTGTCGGTTTCCGCTTTGTGGCCGGTAGTTCAGCCAGCGCATTATGGTAACGCTCAGACTTCTCTAAGATGTCTTCAAGTTTTTCTGCCCCTTGCTCAGCTAGAAATCTCCGGGTATCAGCAGACAATGTGTTCTTTATTTGTTCTGTTAAAACAAATTCCTCAAGACCTTCATAGGTAGAGGGGAGCTGTGAAAGCTCAAGGCACTTTGACAAGTATCCCTTTAAACGAGATGAGAACTGCTGAAAAGTTTCAGAATTCTCCTTCCTGCTGTTGCGAAACAGTTGCAAATACTTTCCCGCATTCATCTCGAAGCGCTCAAGCAAAGCTTTCTTCAACAAGTCGTAGTCGTCTTGTTGGCTACTTTCCAGCTTAGAATAAACATCATAAGCAGAACCTTTTAGGGCCTGGGAAAGCTTCATGTTCCAACGCGACCTTTCTAGACCGTACAAAGTTGCAATTTTCTCAAATTTTTCTAGCCAAGTGTCAATCTTCTCATTTGGACAAGGGAAAGATTCTAGCGGAAAAGACATAGCAGTGAGGTGAAGAGATTGAGTGTTAGAAGGATCAGTTAAGGAAGAATGAGGAGAAGACTCTCCATTGCTGGAGGTAGAGACAGCACCACGACTTTGGAATTCTAGAGTTTTGAGAGCTAACTCGTGCTGTCTCTGTTCCCTCTCCTTCTCATGCTGTCTCTCCTTCTCTCTTTCCTCATGCTGTCTTTCCTTCTCTCTTTCGTTCGCCCTGCGAATTTCCATTTCCTCGTCCATTTTCTTCTGCTGCAAAGCTTCAGCTGTTTTTCTCTCCGCGTCATATCTCTCGAGTTCGTCTCTGACAAATGCTTTCGCTTCCTCTCCTTCCAGTCCCTCCTCTCTCGCTTCGTTCCTGAGGAGTTGTCTAAGCTTTGCTCTCTCGGCCATATTATGTCAGTAACTGAGACAAGTGGAGAAAGAAAATAGGAAAAAGGATACACTGGTTCCTACCACTTACGAGAAAATTCCAAAAATAAAGATGATATACTTCACCCTGGGATACCTCCTCCAAAAAAAATCTAACTATCGCTGCTATTATCGGCAATAAAGCACCTAATGCAAAACACGACTACGCCAACTAAATGGTAGTTACGATTACTCCCTGAAAAAAAAATAAGTTTCTACAGTGGAAGCAAAATTAATTATTGCAAAAAATTTTAAAGAGAAAAATAATCCCTTAATTTTAATCCACTATCAAGTTTACCCCTGAAGACAGTTAGGGTGAGGGAGGCAATTAATCTGGACCAATAGTCCGAAACGCACTCCTTAACTTTAGTTCAAACACCTTCCTGCTTCAAAACCCTTGTGAATGTTATACACTCACAAAACTTTACCAGCGTTTAGTATTACAAAATCATTAATTAACATGTATTCCGACAAAATCAACCTGTAAACCAAATGTATAATGCTTCTTAATGCTGTGGAAAAAAAAACTTATCAGTTTGTGTGGTCAGCACGCCCGTAAGCAGATCATTAGTCTAGGGGATAAATTATTTAAAGATATAACAACTCACAAGACATCACACCCTTACTCTATTTCAGAATAAAGAATCTTAAGTTAAAAATCCAGATAGACGAGTCCACATTTGTCGTACATATAATTCTATCTACTCACGGACACGCACATACACGTGACGACAGTTAAACACACAGACTTGGAAAATCTATAACAATGATTATACAGATAATTGGGATCGAGCTGACCAACGCACTGATTTTTTTGTTCAAGAGAGATATTTTAATTATCATATCAAAATTTCTCACAACACCAAAAATACATAAAGGAAGCATACATATAGACATAAAAAATCAGTGAATTTCTACCAGGATGATAGACCCGTTATGATATTAACTCTAGGTTTAGCCCACAGCCCCGTTATGAGACAGATGATGGCCCAAAGAGTCACAAATACATATGGTTAGGGTCTAATATTGTCCCCCTTAGAAGGTATAGACTGACTTTGACAGCAGTTTCTATTCTAAAGGAACAATGAATACAACAAGCGAGTGCATTAAATAACGAACATCCTTCCGTCACTTTCACTCGGTTCATTCATCAGGGATCCCTGGCACACGTTCTTACCTATCAAAACTTGATGTTGTTCACCGTCTGGCGCAACCGTAGGACACTTCTCTACAGTGAATCTGTATTCTTTGGATAAAGCGAATCCCAGCTCTACAATTACAGGTTTATTCCACTGTTTTCGGGGAGCGTTCACTTCACCAGTTAAATTTTAGATTTATTGTTAATGTCACTTGAATCAGGTTTGATAAGCAAGTTTAAACGGGCACACAGAGTTCAGAAACACGAGGATTCCCTTAATTTGGAAAGATGACCAGTGGACAACTTCTTTCAACAGATAGCCTTGTTTCACTATTCACTCTTTCGACAAAAATGTCGGGAAATGTTAATGTTATTTCTTGTAATATTCACGCCGCCAGGCAGAAAATTCACGTAGAGTTTATGAAAGAATTTAAGATCTGGCGCAAAGGCCCTGCATTGATCATTACAGTCTTTGAAACCCGTTAGTGGGATATAGTATTTCTGTCTAACCCTGTTTGCATAAGCACTGTCAGACCAGTGTTACTTGAGAAACCCACGTGGTTCAAAATAAGGACTGTCTATTTCTTCATAAATATGAAACTCTTATTAAACGCCGGTAAAGTTCGGGTCACCCCAGTAATTCACTGTATAAAAGGAAAAGCACATATAAATCATTTACATATTATGTACTCAATATAACTTACATTTTAAATAGCAAACCGACCGCTTGACTTATAATTTAAAACTTCCCGAGAAATAAGTTATATAAAAAATCGATCATCCTGAATTAGGAATATCATGCGTATTCCGTCAATATTCACTGATGTCGCATCTAGCATTTTTAAGTTAGTTTTAAAATATTCTCTCGTCTGATTATTTAGCAGTAAAATTAACTACCTTATAGCTACATTATTGTTTAATGCTAGAAATTATAATTTATTCTGCTATCCACTGAAACACGTCACTAGAATATAATACAGACTATATAAATTTTAGCACTCCGCGCAAAATCTAACAAGTGAAATATGAAATAAGCGACTTAACACTTTATCACTTCACCAAATACTAGAGATTTATATATATGTATAATATTTACCTCAAACACAGAAGTACTCAGAACTTAACCCACGTCGACCCAACTAAAGGCCATCTCTATTTACAGAGATTATTTAGAAATCGAACGAAGGTTGTTCTAGTCTAACTGCAAAGTTACTGAGTGAAATGAAATAAAGTTTCAAACTTGGGTTAATATTTTAAAACCAGACAAAGGAGGAACTATTATTTCGTAGAACGAAATGCTCTCCCCTTTCCGGCTTTAACGATACGTTTAACACCTAACATGTCGTAACTGCCACCTACTGACCACGATGTACGCGTGTCAGTTTCAAATCCCAGACAGCCTGTCTGAAAACTGCGACTATAAGGTGTAAATATTCGCTCCTACTTAAGCGTTCGGCCGATGCAACTCGTGGTTGACCGGTGAAAATGCAGACGGATGTCGGCTCTCTCCTAGCATTCTCACGCTTTTACGTCGAGAATCTAACTCAGGAGTGTCGTGTCATCTGAAGGTGCAGACCCAAGTCGGCTCGATGTATGAGATAGCTGCAACTTAATTGCCCTTCTCGTCTGACTGACATCTAAGTAATAGAATTTCGTATCCCAGTATGAGAAAAAAACCCCGGTAAAGTTTGAGAATACTGAAGAAAATATTTTTCGCAAACGAGTGATGCGAAAAATACAGGAAAAAAACAAGAAAGGAAAGATAATAAAATAAAAGGATGCGCGTGAGAGAATAGGAAGAAGATCTAGGCAATTTAATGACCATAACCTACGTGACAATGTATATGCGTATATATGTATATGAGTATATATGTATATGAGTATATATGTATATGAGTATATGTGTATATATGTCCAATGCTCTTTTAAACATATTTCCCTTATTAACGTAAATAAAAATTATTCAAATTAAGTTCAAATAAACAAGGGTTACTTCTCCAAAATTTAAAAGGGAAACTGAAAAGACAAAAATCGTTACGCCGATCGAGTGAAACCAAATGATGTTTACACTTATTTACAAATGTACAATTATTTTCCTTGTTGGACCCTGTTCAAAATATGCTCCAATTACCATGAAGACCCGAGATTCCGAGAAGGACGTACCCATAAATAGCATTTGGACAGACGATTGGTCATTAAAACTGCAAGCTGAAAGACTAGTTTTAATACTAAAACGCAAGACTAGCCGCAAAAATTTAACTAACTAAAATTGTTATTTTTTAGTTATTAAAACAAAATAACAATAAATTCCATCTCTTTACATAGTACATAGAGCTTGACGTTTTAAAAAATATGTTTACTTAGTATAAAAGCATAAAAAATATTTACGGCGTTACAATATAAAATTAATAATATTTTTTTTAATGTTTATTTTCCCTTGGTTAAAACATTTATTGCTTACTTCCCTTGACATTACTAACGTGCTCAGAGTCTGTTATCTTCCATCATGCTGCGTCTTAACACTGTCAGAGACACCGCTTGTCTTTTATCATCATCATCATCACCTGCTTGGCAATAGATTGGGTTATGAGATCATCGGCAACACACAACAGAAATGGAATCCAGTGGACTCTGACTAAGCAGTTGGATGATCTGGATTTTGCTGATGACTTGGCTCTTCTGTCCCATAGCCGTAATCAGATGCAGGACAAATTGAAAACACTCGATGAGAGGTCACAGCAATTGGGTCTGAAAATACACAGGGAAAAGACAAAAATAATGCGAATAAATGCAGGTAATGATAACAGGGTTGAACTTGAAGAAACGCCTATACAAGATGTAGAATCATACACATATCTTGGCAGTAATATAGACAAAGTTGGAGGGACAGACAGCGATATCAAAATAAGAATACAAAAGGCAAGAAGAGCTTTCATTGCATTGGGAAATATATGGAGATCAAGAGAAATAGGATCCAACACAAAAATAAGAATCTTCAACTCAAATGTGAAGTCAGTCCTATTGTATGGCTCATAGACATGGAGAACAACAAAGACAACAACCAAAAAGCTACAGACTTTCATAAATGGGTGCTTGCGTAGAATAGAGGGATTAAAATGGTATGACAAGGTTACCAACGTGGAACTGAGGACAAGAACTAGACAAGTGCTAGTGGAACAAGAAATGAGAAGAAGACGATGGCGATGGATAGGACTCACACTGAGGAAACCTGTTGATAGCATTACAAGGCATTCCTTGTTCTGGAACCCCCAGGGCAAGAGAGGCAGAGGAAGACCAAGAAGTACATGGAGAAGAGAGTTGGAAACAGAGGTGAAAATGATGAGGAGAACATGGAAAGAACTTGAGATGATGGCACGTGACAGGAGGACTTGGCATGTGTTTGTTGAAGGCCTATGCTCCTTTGGGAGTGGAGGGGTATGAATGAATCATCACCTGCTGCCATCTCCACACGAAGGTCAGCAGCAATGGATCTGCAGCGTCTTCCGTCTCTTGCCTTGATAGTTCTTTCCTGTTAATCTCTTGATGTTATCTTCCCAATTATAGCACTGCCTTCGTCTTGCACGTTTGCCTTCAGCTCGGCATTCCATTATGGTCTTTAGCAAGGTGTTATGTCTTTTCATATGGCCAAAATATGTTAGCTGTTTGAAAATTGTTTCGGTGTATAGAGTTAATAGGCAGGGGTACAGCACACAACCTTGTCTGAAAACTGCTTTTATGTCGATGTATGGTGAATGTCACGCGTAGGGAGAGAGCAAGGTCGACACAGGTCAACTGCTCTAGATAACAGTAAGAATATAGATTGATTTTCTTGCAATACTGTAATAGTGATGTTATTTGTTATGAAACCAAGAGGTTAACTGCCTGGAATCAAGGGTAATTAAATACCATGTAAGAATATCAGACAAGTTGTTCTCCCACGTGACTTTGTTCCACAACTAACATACACCATATGATGTTGACAATTCGACAATAAAGAGGACAGTAAACAAGAAAGGGAAGTAATCACAAAAAGAGAGCTCTGGACAGGCTTATGATATTTTATCAAATTGACTCAGACGTGTAGTAAGTAAATAAACAATATGCTATTTATTAAGGGAATCACATTTACAGAGGGTTAATTTACATCGGATGAAAAAGAAATATGGAAAAGAATCACGTTTAAATCTGAAAAGAAAACGGAATCTAGGTCCCAGTGGGATGCCTTATTTTCTTCACTGACTAAGTCTGAGCGTTTGGTGGGTGTGTGTGGTGATCTTCTTTCTCTTTATTATACTTATCGTAGTGTTCTTGTAGGATGTAGGCAGAGAGGACACTCTGCTGTGACTTCTTGATGAGGGCACGTGGTGGTGACTGATTACCCAGTGTGGCACTAGTGTCTTCAAGGATGTCTGGTTCACACTCAGGAGTGAAGATTCAGTCCCTGTCCCTTCTTGATTTTTGAGCTCAGCAAAATTGAGGGAGGGCGAAGCCAGGTCCCATTTCAGACTATTATATCTTCTGTTCTAATTGTGATAAAATGTTTGTTCTTGTTCTAAAATTTACTCTAACATTTCTAGTCTAGTTTAACGCAAAATTAAAGCCGGTATTTATAATAATAAAGTAGCCTAAAAGCATTAATTAAGCCCTATCAAAAGTAAACACCTCCACATTTTTTTCCCGTTAGGAAGTTGACCACGTGACCTCTGTCACGATAGCTATAAATAGCGCGGTCAGGAAAAAACTAAAGTGTCGCTCACAAACCGCCGTGTAATGCATTCAACTGATAAAAAAGATATGTTTAAACTGCACAATCAATCAGCTGGGCATTATGTAATGTATGTGTGACGAAAAACGTTGTGTTCGTTCATCCACATTTTCTTTCGACACTCATCTCCGTCAGTATTCACTCGATCATTCCTCTTTTTTCTTCTTCCGGTCATTATCTTACTTTTTTTCCTTCATCTACCGAAATTATCTTATCCTCGGTAGGTCACACTTCGATACACCCACATATTTTAGGCTTGAACGCACATATCATGTTATCTTTTGATAGTAGACAGACAACGACTAGCCAGATGGAACAATACGATTAAGTCAACATTTTATTCTATCATCGGTCGCCAGCTTATTATCTATACAGACGGTCTATTGATTGACAAGCTGGTATTGCTTCCGTCAAGGCTGTCTTGTTTGTTAGATAACCTCAAGACGATAGTATCGGAGTATATTTATTAGCAATGAGACACCCCATTTAGATTGCATAAGTATTTCCGGTCAACCTGGTTGTAGACAGTGAATTAAAAATAACATGCAGGCATGACTTGCAGAAAATGCAACTTACAAGGTTATTGTGACTGTAACAATCTGGACACCAGACATATCACGTAATGATTTCCGGTAGGTCTCTTAACACGATTGTGGAATTAGCACAAGGAATATGACATAATGGTTCCGGTAAATGTAACACTTAGTAAAATACCTTTTCGATCATGTCAATAATTCATGGTGAGGGGTAGGGAAGAATTTACTAAATAAGACTCCTTACTTTATTATTGGCGTTAACATTAGATAATGAACTAAACTAAATTGTGATTTGATTTCACCCAAGAGAACCTCACAAGGGTACATTTTGCATGTGCAAAATTTCAAACCTAGAGCGTTTTGAAGTTTCCTCACTGAATTTTCCAGTCTTACTCAAGGAGACCAGACTAGGAGGTGACAAATAGAATATATGTAATGCATGCAACCAATCAGCTGGACGTAATGTAATGTATGCAACCAAACAGCTGGGCGTTACGTAATGTATGCAACCAATCAGGTGGGCATTATATAATGTAGGCAACCATTCAACTAGACATTAATACAGTGTAAGCTTCAAGTCCCTTAGACATTATGTAAAGTAAGTATCCACAAATCCAGTGTATTATTTCTGTAATATTATCTATCCATCTGTCTCTTGGTCTTTCCCGTGCTATTAAACCAGATATTCTACTGGTGTAAGCACACGTCTTGTTTATTTATCGGGCTCCATTCTCGTAAGCTGACCAAAGCATTTTATTTTCTGTCGCTCTATCTTCTTAAAGCAGGATATAGTTCCGACAACTTTTATGATGTCATCATTTCTCATTCTGTCTATCGTGTTAATGTTAATGGCTCTTCTCAAGCATGTCATCCCGCACGATATGTATTTCCTCACCTGTGCCTTGGTCAGGGAATTTGTTTGACACAGATAGTATTTAGCTTCGCAAGATTCTGAATTTGTGGATTTTTTTTTTCAGAACCAGTGGTCCTAATGATGTCATACTCCCCCGTGGTCTCCTTGGTAGTGAGATCGGATGCTTAGCCTTCTCGGATAAGGACGAAAACATGGGAGGTCCCGTGTGCAAGTTGCGCACGTTAAAAATCCCACGGCAGTTGGAAATCGTAAGAAGTAGGCCTATCAGTGCGCTGCCCTGGCAAAATTTAAAGAAAATTAGAAACCTACCAACCACAAAACTATTTATAGAATGTGTGATTCCCATATACACACATTGGGGTTCTCGCCGGTGCTACGGAGTTCGTGCACTGTGCTGAGATCCTCTTTGTGAGGTCTAAAGATGAAGATCGGAACAATGATGAGTTGTCCGTGTGCAATGAAGATAGTCTTTAAAACCAAACCAAACCAAACCGAATTTGCGTGTATTCAGGTCACATTTAAGGAACACATAATTATGTTTACTCATAAAAAATTTTTTTTTCAATTTCTCTTTGTTTCTGTCCATATAGTCAACTTCTGTATTCTTTCTTCCAATCCTGTTTCAGATCCGATAGGAATCTTTGAAAAAAAAGGTAACCTGCTGGATGTTACAAAAATGACTCCTACAATAGCTATTGTATTTTACTTCAGTCAAAATCGTTGTCTTTTAAAGCTCCTTCAGGACTTTAGGGCCCCCACTGTAGTCGACCCCCGTGTAGGATGCCAGTGTCTAAGCAATTCACGTACTCTTGCAGTGGGTTTTTTTTTTTTTTGTCTTTTGGTATCAGTATATTTTAAGACTTCATAATGAGGTTGCCTTCCTCATTTATAACCCCATACTAGTCGCCTTAATCATGTGCCTCACCATTTATAACTCCATACTAGTCGCCTTAATCATGTGCCTCACCATTTATAACTCAATACTAGTCGCCTTAATCATGTGCCTCACCATTTATAACCCCATACTAGTCGCCTTAATCATGTGCCTCACCATTTATAACCCAATACTAGTCGCCTTAATCATGTGCCTCACCATTTATAACCCCATACAAGTCGACTGTAATCATGTGCCTGAAGGAACAATAGTTCTTTTTTTTCCTTCGTACCCTGAAACCCCACCCCAACCCTCTTTTTCACGCACAGCCCCAGAAGTCGTACTTTACTCTGTGACTGCAAGTTTAGGAGTCGACTAAACAACATTGCTGAAACAGGTGCAGAGATACTCGTGCTGCAGTCACAGCGATTTCACTATCTAAATAATTACCAAGTGGCAGCAAACCAGCTAAGGGAAAATGTTTCTCTTAACTCTTTCTGTCTTGGAAAGTTTCTAGGTTTTCCTTGGCAGCAAATGGGTGCCAGTTGTTTTCCCATATGTAAAAAGTTTCATAAATATTAACGAGAAGATAACTGGAAATATGTACAAAATCTGGGTAAATTAGCTGAACAATATTTTCTTCTTCTTCGCTTGCTCTCAAATAATCACATCTATCTCTTTTATAAAGCAGGCAGTCTCTCTCAGACTTCTCGCTTCACTCTCATATAATCACATCTATTTCGAGACGACTGATTTTGAATTGAAACGACTGAATGCGAAGAAGAAACTTAGATCAAATGCAGTACCTACCAAATTTTTACACCGTGCACCTGGTCAGCACAGAAGATTACTTAAGATAAGGGATGTTGTTGTAGTACACACTGCAGCGCTAGGCCTAAACCATGATCACACTTACAAAAAGAAGAAAAATTCAGCAACTGACAGTTCTATTGAAGACAATGTAGGAACAGATATTGTTAATGACAACCACACGGACTCTTCAGCATCAGAAAATAGCATGCAAGTAGAAGTCATTAAAGATAACTGTGCCGACTGTGTTGCTAAGGAAAAATTAATTAAGACACTTAGAAAAAAAAATCAGTAAACTTGCAGCAAGTTTAGCTACAGAGAAGAGGCAGAACAATAGAATCAAGAAAAAATGGTCATGCCAGACAGATAAAATATTAAACATGCTATCTGAGGATCAGATCCGGGTCCTTAATTGTAGGTCTTCAAGAGGAGTAAATGGGGCAGTAAGACTGTAACCAAAGCATTGCAAATTCGATTTGCTTGTGGAGCAACGGGCTACAATATGTTGTTGAAACAGCATTACCCACTGCCTGCTATACGTACTCTGCAGCAACGAATACAGCACATTCAGATTTCTGGGGGAATACTCAGATGTTTGATTACATGAAATTAAAGGTTGTAAACATGTCAGGAGTACAACAGCTGTGCTGCCTGACATTAGATGAAATGTCAATTAAATCTGCTATTGAATATGATGCAAAAATAGGAGAAATTCTTGGTCATGTCAATGTACCTGAAAATAAGGGCATTGCGACAAATGCACTAGTATTCATGCTAAGTGGACTATCTAGCAGATGAAATCAAATTGTTGCTTTTTATTACTCAGGAAGGTCAACTAAAGGCCATGTTTACAAATCCATTATTCTGGAAATAATACATAAAGCTGCTGCAATTGGTCTGGATGTGGTAACTGTCACAAGTGACATGGGAAGTGCAAACAGAGCAATGTGAGACAGCTTTGGTGTTTGTGCTTCCAGAAACAAAATTGTGAACAAAATTGCACATCCAGAGCAACCAAACAAGTGGCTATATTTCCTAGCTGACACACCTCATTTAATCAAAAATGTTAAGTCTGCATTTATCTCTGGTCATGATTTCAGATTATCTGAGGAGATGTGTGTATTGTTAAATGTGCCTTCTAACATTGTAAATATACTGCATGTTAGGGAACTCGCTGACTTACAAAGGAACAGCAACCTGAAACTAGCTCCACACCTTACTGATGACATACTCTGCTCTTTGTGATATTACCTAGTGTGATGCATGAGGTCAGCTGTGAAGGCTCCTGAGATAAATGTAGCTGTGAATTTACAGAAGGCCCTTCTTGCTACCACTACGACCTCACACCTACCTTTTTTTACTAATGAATGTGGCTACGTTAAAATTCTAGGGTACTGATATGTAATGTGTTGTGGTAGTTTACATACACACACACAGATATTTAATAAGTCTAATAATATTAATAAAATGTTATAACACACTGAACTAACTCAAGCTGTGTAAAATTTTGATAGTAAATTTTCTTTAAGTTTATTTGTTCTGAACCAAGGTTTTTTTTGGTCAGAACATATGAAAGGTTTTGCAATTATGAATGAAATGCATGAATATATGGCATAATAAATGAAAGGTGTGTACATATGTATTTTACAAGACTAGTTAATATTACTACTGTTTATAGTTGTAATTTATCTGGGAGAACGATTAATGGATGTGCTGTTGGGGTGGCCTCATCACTCCCTGTCTATGGCTACTAACATTGTCCATTTATTGATGGGAATATAGTTGGTGTGTTAGAAAATAAGTTGGTGAATATCCAGCAGGCCAGACGCTCACGTATCTTTGACTGAGTAGTTCTGGTGCTGGAATCTGGTGGCCCCACCTCTCCGTGCTTGGGGGCAATATAAGGATGCTCTGCCAAAATATTAGACTGCACGGGTCCACTCTTGTATTATTCAACACATCATTTGACACCCCATTGGTGCCAAATAAAAACTCACAGTTCAGAATTATGAATAGAGAACACAGTTATATGCTAGCAAAACTCAGCTGAGCTGCTGGCTCTAGTATGGCGTCCCTCTAAATATTTCAATTAGCTTCTGGGAAATACACCACTGAATTATTACTGTGTCTACTACTGGACAACTTATGATGAATGGCAAAAATGCGAGTCTGAGCGCCAATAATATGTTTATCTGTGGCCAATCACCGCCTTTTTTCCTTTTCAAATTCAAACCTCCTACCAAAAGTCAATTCAGTCATACCTCAGTCAAGTATGTATTATTGTCTGTTGGTCCGTCTGTCTCTACTTGCGTTTCACAAAAAAACACACTTGTTTTTTGAACCAACTCTGCCGTCCCCTACACAATTTTGCCTTTAAAGTTATTTTTAGCCACAATTCTCCACCACATTCCCTCTCTTTCATTCCAACTAGATTTTAGCACTTGAGTCTCAAGGCCGCAATTTTTGAAAATTAGTGACATTTTTTGTTTCAATGCAGTCGCTCGCTGATATGAACAACACAGTCTTTTGTCAATATCTTTCTTATTATCTATCCGTCTGTATAAATAAAAGCATATTATTTCACTGCTCAAGATGGGCCATCAGGCCAGCTAGGTTTTATATTCCTAACATTATTATTAAGAAAAAGTTACTTTTCAAGGTTAGTTGGTTTTTTGAAATATTTTCGAGCATCTTCTGTAATGCGCTTGCCGCTGAATTCAAATAAACGGACTAAGTTATCGCAAAAGCGTCCAAGAAATGACTGTTTCGTATAATAGCTAAGGTCCCTTTTGTCGATTTCTTTACCTTGTGTCAACTTGGGGACGTGAATTTTTTTCCTTTCCCCACCAATTGCGTCTTTTTAGCCTTGCTAGTTTCAAGCACGTGTTCAGTCATATTTTTTCCTTTTGATCTCCATTCTCATCCCGTTCCAAGGGTAAACGTTTTGCCTTCACGTCTAACAAGTTAGTTTCCATGGCGGGTGGTGACCCGCGGCGTGGGCGATCATGTCTGCTAGTAGCTTACGCATTAGTTTTTATCCCTACATTTTATCTTTGGAGATATTTTAACGTTGTATCACGGTTAATTTTATCACAACAACGCTTTCAGTTGGAAAGCAGGGAGCATGGAAACCATTTCAGACAGGCATCCTTTTGTCCACCACATCTGTGCTTGATCTTGCAGAGGACATGTTGAGTGGAAATTTCAGTTTCTTGCTGACATCACGTGTGAGTCAAGACTGCCTGGAGAATTTTTTCAGCTCCATGAGATTAAATAATGCAGTGCCAACTCCTCTTGAATTCAAACATAGATTGAGAACTATCTGCTTGTCACAATTCCTCATGACTACACGTGGAAGTAGTTACTGTAATGTTATGATGTATGTATATAAGCATTACCTCGTCATCTACACAAGCACACACATGTTTCAGAAGGGACTCAGTAAAAGCATGTTTAGTTCGTAGCCATGTTTATTTACAGAATATCGTACATGTCAAGATTCGCATTATATTACAATGTGTGGTTCGTACTTTAATGTATTCATATTACATCCCCCCTTTTTTGAAAAAAAAATGTGTGTAAACATTTCCAACGAAATGTTTCATGTGAGAAAGGATAAGTATGTGTAATGCTCAGTGTGAGTATATATATGTCACTGTCTGTATCGGCTGGGAGGTGTCACTGTACGGCCAGAACGAGTGGTGTAAAGTGCTGGTGGTTCTGCGGAAGTCCCTTGTTTAGCTTGAGTTGGTTGTGATTTCGGCCTTGGCGCTTGTTGCTTTTGTGGGGCACCAAAGTCTGGAGTTACTGCATTGTCTGTTGAAAGCATGGGAATTCTCTGTTCTGTTGTATTCTGTGGGATTTCTCTTATGTCCACTCTGTTTCGCCTCAGGAGGTTGCTGCTGCTGTCTGGTCTTAAAGTATAGCTCCTGGGTTCAGGGTTTCTGGAAATGATTGTTGCTTTTGACCATGTGTCATTGTTGTGGTTGTAGGTAGTCACATGCTGACCAGGATATAATGGTGGTAAGTCTTTAGCACATTTGTCATAGTTGGATTTCTGAACTTGCTGACGATGCTGAAGTTGATCATATGTGCTGTCTCTATGTTGTGGACGGAAGTGGACCTTAGATGGTAGAAGGTCTTTATATCTTCTATCAAACATAAGTTCTGCTGGACTGTCGATCTTACTGTCTACTGGTGTTGTTCTCCATCTCAAGAGTGCTAGGTGTACATCCTCTGTTCTTGTTTTCTTCATGATTGACTTGATAGTTTGTATCTGTCTCTCAATGAAGCCATTAGATTTAGGATATCTAGGTGATGATGTTGTGTGTTTGATCTTCCAGTCCTTTGTGAAATTTCTGTATGCTTGACCTGAGAAATGTGGACCGTTGTCTGATCTAATTTCATCTGGGATGCCAAACATGCTGCAATACTTCTTTGTAATGTCTGCAATAACAGCTGATGGTGAGGGTTGTGGAAGTTTCTCAATGATGGGAAATTTGCTGTAGTAATCAGCAATAATAAGATAGTCATTATTGTCGATTGAGAAAATATCAGTTCCTATAATGCTCCAAGGGCTCAATGGTATGGCTGATGATATGAGAGGTTCTCTGCACTGCCTATTTGCATGTTCTTGGCAAATTGAACAGTTTTTACATAGTGTTTCTATGTCCTTGTTTATCTGTGGCCAGTAAACATCTTTCTTTGCTCTCAGTTGTGTCTTCACAATACCAAGGTGACTATTATGGAGCTGTTTAAGGATGATATCGCGTTGTGTTTCTGGTACAACAATGCGATCTCCTTTAAGGATCAGACCATCTTCGATGCTTAACTCGTCCCTCATCGAGTAGTATGGACAGATGTGTGTTGGAACTTCCCTGATAGAGCTTGGCCATCCATGGTATATCAGTTCTTTGAGAGAGTTAAGAATAGGATCTCTCGTTGTGTCTTCTCTGATGTGTTCAAGCCGATTATCGCTAAACTTGACAGAATCAACTTTGATGTTTGGGGTAAGATCTGTTATCTTGTTGGGGTTTGGTAGTCTGCTGAGAGCATCTGCAAAACCTATATCCTCTTTAATGTTGTTAATAGTTACCACACTCAGCTTTTCGCACATTGGTAAACCCAAAATTGCAGGTCCTTCAACATCTACCAAGTAAAATGTTGACGATGTCCATTCTGAGCCTCTGTATGAACATTCAAGTGTTACTGCTCCAAAACAGTCTATACTTGTTCCATTGTAAGCTCTTAGCTTTGTCCTGCCACTCCTACGTTTTACATCCCTTGTGGGAAATCCTTGCTCATCCACCTTGTCAGGCATGATCTGTCTGAATATTCTTAAGGGTAGAGTGTTACCTTGGGCACCTGTGTCTATCTTGAACCGAATATATCTTTCTTTGTGCCTTTTAATTCCTGGTATTCGGAATTGTACCTTGCAGAAAGCCTGCGTTCTCTTTGGTTCATTACTGAAAGTTAGTATCTTCACAGTATCAAAAGTGGAAGGATCACTTTCTTCACTGGAGTCAAGGTCCTCAGTCATCATAGAGTGTGTTTGTTTTGACGACTTTCTGCTGTGAAGTTTGTGTTGAGCACTGTCTTGTTTCCTCTTGAAACATAATTTTATCCAGTGGCCCCTCTTTCTGCAGTAATGACATGTAGAGTCTTTAGCTGGACAGTGGTTTTGTATGTGGTTTAGGCCACAACATTTACACATAGCACCTCTGCTTGTGTTGTGTTTTTCTTGTTGTTTCGAACCAGTTGCTTTGTTGTGTCTAGGTTTATAGCTTTTCACTGCATCCACCTGGGCTGCTAATGTACCTTGCTGAATTTGTTTAATGTTTAGTGCTTGTGCCTCGTGTTTCCTGCCTTCATCCAGAAGTTGTTGTAAAGTTAGCGTATCACTCTGGCTCAGTAGCCATTTCTGGAATTCTGGCATTGGTGTGCTAAGAAGAATCTGTTCAATAATTCGCTCTTTTTCTTCTTCGTTGCTAAATTTACATACTCTTGTTTTCTCCTTCATGCGAGTGAAGAAATCATCTAGGCTTTCACCACGTTTCTGTCGCAGGTGGTGAAGCTCTAATCTTGCCGCTCTAAAGTTTGTGTGCTTTATGATCAGACGCTTTTCAAATTCGTCCAATATGGCTACGGGGTCGGTTGCCGACTCAACCGGCATGGCGGTAGCAAAACTGTTGTAGATTTTCAAACCTTCATCGTCCAATGCTTCTAGGATATATGGAGTTAGGGTTTGTCCTTCCAGACCAGTGGTCTTGGAATATAGATCTATGCGTTGGCGCCATAACAAGAAAGCTTCACTCTTATCGTCTTGACCGGCGAATCTCATTTGCGGTGCGTTGCGATATTGTTTCACCGCCATGGCTGACTTCGATGACGAAAATTAGCCGAATACTGTACTCACGTGTTATCGTGTAGCTGTTTTGCGTCAGTCCGGTATCGACCGCTGCCACCATGTAATGTTATGATGTATGTATATAAGCATTACCTCGTCATCTACACAAGCACACACATGTTTCAGAAGGGACTCAGTAAAAGCATGTTCAGTTCGTAGCCATGTTTATTTACAGAATATCGTACATGTCAAGATTCGCATTATATTACAATGTGTGGTTCGTACTTTAATGTATTCATATTACAGTTACGACGAAGATGATGATTGTACTTATATGAATACAACAACAGTTACACACACCGAGCATCATGTTGATTTGTCAGATGTAGAAATAGAAATAGAAAGCACATATGAGGTCCATGCAATTCACTATTTAAGTGGCTACTGTGTGAACAGTGTATTAAAGCAACATACTGCCTGTCATATCTGCATTGCAGCTGTCACAGCCCCTCAGTGTGCAACAATTACTGACATTTCACGACTAACAGAACATAAAGAGTATATTCCAGGCTCACGTGTTTATGCCAGTGAAACGGTAGTAAATCTGATATTAAGAACTGAACAACTGATCAGTCAACCATGAAAAACATGCAGCATTAGATTTGCAACCATGAAAAACGGCAGATGGATCATTGCAACTTTCACTTGTTGGATGGCCTCTGACTGGCATCTGCAGGAAAAAGAGAAGAAGAATGAATGCACACTGAGCAACTGCCATGATATTAAACAAAAGCTATTAGCAAAGTATATAAGTGTCAGAATTCACATTTACTGCAGAAATAAAAACAATTGTCTTAATCAGCATGCTCGAGCATCAATGAGCAGTAAAAGCCATTGCAGAAAATCTCTGATCCAAAATATGTAATTAGATTTTGTTAAAACTATCTGTACATAGTCGCATTTTTAATGAAAACAAAAACTGGTGTGATCATCTGGATCTAGTAAAACTGTCAGTGTCTACAACAGTCATTCACCAGTTTCCACATTTCAAACAAGGTAAATAGTTCAATTCGAAGGGAGTATGTTTTGCTAATTGTTGCAATTCTAACGGAATATTTGTTGCTAAATAGTGGAATTCTAACGGAATGTAAAATTCAACGGAGTATGTGTTAAAAATCCACGCTAATGATTATATTCAATAAACCGGCAAATAAACTAGTTTTCTTCATTTTGTTTAGTTAGTTGAAATACAAAGAATAGTACAAATATGTGCTACTGTATTTGCATCTAATTTTATTTCAAATTATTAGTTAACCTAAACGAAAATGCAAATTGGGTCTGAGACTCGCGATTGGGTCAATCTTCCTGCAATACGGTTACAGCCGAAAATGGCGGCCAAATTTTAGTTCGAGTAACTTTCTATATAAAGGGGCGCTAACTATAACCAAACGGGGTTTTTTTTATATATACCTATAGTCAGCTATGACTGGAGAACGCAACTGAAACCCGCTTTATTGCGACATTACTGCCTTACGCGAACAATTATAATATCGCACTGATACATTGACACTATCTTCGTACGATAGCAATATACTAAAATGATTCGTACCAAGCCACAAGCAAAAAAGAGGAAAATCTATAGAAGTCCACCAACACTTGACAGCAAACACGAATCTGCAAAGAACAAAGATAGTCAGCCGGAGAGCAAGACTGCCCCAATTACTCGCGTCGGGGCCGGTCCTTCTCAGAAGCCGAACAATTCAACCACTGACACTACGACCGATGAGCAACCCAGAGCTATGAAGGCAGAGGATAACCAAGCTCGTAATCCTGACAAAGCAACACCACCAGTAAAACAAGATGTCGGGGCAGTGGCTCCATCGTGCAGTGACCAGGCAACATCTGCAAAACATGACCACAAAACTTCGACGGCTGAGTGCAACAATGCTCTAAAGCCCGACAAAGCAAAACCACAGCCAAAACAAGATGTCATAGTCGAGTCTCCATCATGCAGTGACCAGGCAACTTCGGTAAAACGAGACCAGAGGCAGAACGTGAATCCGTCCCGCAGACCACACGCTCAAACTGAGACGAAAGTCGGAACGTGCCAACTTCGCAAGCAAAGAAATGCCGTTTCTCACGAGGCACTACAGGAAAGGATCATTAAGATCACTCAGATGTCTGGAGGTGAGGCCTCGCTCAGGGCCGACGATAAAGTGATCGGTATCCTCGAGGCAATAACGGGCAGGAGGAGTATAACTAGAGTTATGAGACACGAAAAAGGAGTTATTTGTATAATAGCTCTAAATAACACGAAGATAAGTGAACTGATGGTCGAACTAGAGTCCGGTCACAAAGAAGTCCAGCTGCCCCACCAGATTAAAGTTACTGTGGAGATCTACAAGAAGACCAAAAAAGATAGTTGTAAGAGAGGTCGACAACAATTGGTCAACACAAGAAGTCTACAGCCGCCTGTAAACAAAAAACAAGAATGTAAAAATAACACACGTTGAAAGACTGAAGACATGGGACAAGAAGGACACAAACCTAATTATCCTAACTATTGAAGGGACTTCAAGACCAAGTCAACTAAACCTAGACGATAGATGTCGAAAAACAGAAGAGTTCATCCCTCCTGTTATGCAGTGTTCAAACTGCCAGCAATTTTCGTACACTAAGAAAACCTGCAAGAGAGAGACAGCTTGTCGGTACTGTGCGGGAAGTCACTCTTACAATGAATGTCCTCACGCGAAAAAGGATACCAACTATAAAGTGCGCAACTCCAACAGGACCAGCGCAAACTGTCTCGGGAACCACGGGGAAAGATACCGTGTCTGTCCGATCTTCTATGAGACAAAGGCCATACTGAAGGAATCGGTAACCAAAAACATCTCCTTCTGAGAAGCAAGACACCGAGTGGCTTCAGGTGGCACATATAAACAGGAACAGCACACAAGAACCCAACTAATAAAACTTACCACAGAGGTTCGAGACATAAAACCAAAACTCAAAGTCGAGAAGAACAGGCAGCACAATGAAGACACAGATACCATAAGAGACGAAAACAATAGGAGCCTTACAGAGCGCCCAGGCAATGTTACAGGACATGAGTCGACATCGCCAAACTCGCAGAGCTAATGGAAGAGAACGAAGAAGTCCTCAAAAGAGTTGAAACAGAGAGAAGGATCATCGAGGATATCATAACAGAAAGCAACAAAGGAAGAGAAAGAAGGAAAGAAACTAAAGACAAAATAATTACCAAAACCCTAGAGGAACGCCTTCCAAAAACCAAAGAAGCGGCAGAAAAAATGATTACCGAAACCGTAAAGGAACTCCTACCAAATATAATAAAGACAGCCATGATCAACACACAGCCGAAAAAGACAACTAGTAGGGACCTAACAGGCAGCTAGTGGTCCTTTTCAGGACCAGTCATTTCCAGGACTAGGTACGTGATACCAGCGAAGACGTTAACACCCTATATACCCCAATATAACTGTTTTTAACCCTTCATAGGGTTTTGGTTAAACAGGGTATAACAGCAAAATAACAGACGTAAGAAAAAAAAAACCAAATTGGTGTACCACGTGACCCTGGAAGAATAGTGTACTACGTGACGCGCCGTGGAAGAATAGTTAAAAGTTTTTTTTTTTTTTTTTTTTTTTCTAACGTACTTGTTTCAGTCGCGACATGTCCGTACGGCTCGTGCGCTCCTTCCCATTTTAGAGTTAAATTCAGTCAAATTTCCGGCCGTTAAACGCCGACGCCCGGACCAACACCTGGTCGCCAGTACAACGCCGAAGCCATTACACCAGCGCGGCTCCCAGAGTTAAAAGTTAATTTAGGAAACATGGGTTGTTTTCCTTTCTGGAACAATAATAACCAGGCTGGAAAAGTAAGGTTTTTCTTTCTTTCACAAAGCAAAATGTGTCTCCCACCCGTACCAAAGAAATACTAAATTCAAACAACCTGGAATTCATGATTATAGCAAAATAAAAACTCGTCTGGGTTTTGTGTATATACCAGAACAATATCAAATTGTCAGTAATTTTTTTCCTGCCTCTGAAAATATAAATCTATCCAAACTTGAAATTACCATCATCGCTGTCATCATCATGATGATTTCACCTAGTATAACCAGAGCTCAGATGAGGCTCGGGCCATTTGATATTGTCAAGTCCTTCATTCTTTGAGAAGATGAATAATGGTAGAAAATAATACATCCTTGACTGAGGTTAGCCTTCTTTCTCCCACCCCCCTCCCCCCCCCACCTTTGCCAAATGGTCCAGCTGGTCCACCTTCTAGCAAGGTCTGAGTATAAGCAATGTTATCCTCATTGAATGCACCAATTTCAGTATTACCTAGTTCACCAAACTTAATCATTATCATTACGCCTCCATAACCACCATTACATTCTGCACCAACATTCCTGTCTACTGTCACGGGTTGCCTCCCCTTTTCTCTGTGTGGGATTCCTGTTTAATAAGAATATCGGTGATTTTTGTCAATTCGTCTCTCTGTGATAATGGGCACGTCCCGAGCGAAGAGCGCAGGGTGTAACTTCTCCTGTTGTCAGTGCTGAGTATCTTCACAGGTCCGTCAGATGTAGCCGTCTAGTGTCGACAATCAGTTTTCTGAATCACAGGCTCGTAGTACGTATGGTCTTGTAGACTCGAGCCTCGAACTAGTCTCGTACCACGAACTTTAGAGGAAATAAAAAGAACCAATTGCCTCTGCTAAGTATTTTGTCGTACAACAATATTAATCAGGTGCCTTTCCCGCCCGCTGTCGTTCCACCAGTTTTTGTCCCCTCGGAAAATTTATTCTCCCTGAACATTTACATCATAACTCAAGGAATATGATGAGAAATCAACATTATTCTTTTGGTTAATTTAATAGGGAAAATGTGTCTTGGCAGCGCGAGTGCAATGGCTTGTGCCTAGAGGAACATTTTCAAGTTACAATTTATATCACAAAATGATAATATACACACTATGCACATGTGATGTAATCTTCACTCAATTACTGCTCCATTTTGGAGTCTGGGGTTATCTCTGCTTTTGATTCTCTGTACGAACTAGCATGAAGCAATCACCAGCGCTTGCTGTGGTGGTTTATGAATATACTCTTTTCATATGCTGAGGTTGCCAGCCTCGTATTTACTTTTACAACCACTAGCAAGTATAAACATGTCAAATTCAGAGTATAAAATATATGTTACAACTTACCCCAACGCTGGTTGGGAACTCTAGATTTCTTGCTCAGTTTGAATAGTCTCGGCACTTGATGCAGAGGCCTCGAACACACGTCTGGGGTGTTATTTCTGTTATAGAATCCCTCTGTGACTTGTGAGTAGGTCCTGTAGAATTTCGGGTTCCGTATTAATCTGGCGAGTGTTCTTTTCCAGTGTTCAAAATATGCACTAATACGTTTTTGTGTCCGGTCCTATCAGTTCTGAATCCTAACTTCTACTCTTTCCTGGCTTCAGTCCGAGTTGTCTGCTTTGACGATTCTGGAATACAGTGTTGTATGGCTAACATGTTCTACGTTATATCGTAGTTCTCGGCCCACGTTCACAAGAGGCGTTTCCGACAAAACCTCCAATCACCGTGAATGTCTATTCGCGTCTAAAATGCCAGCCAATACATTCAAAAGTTCGTGTTATGATGATTTTCCTTATGGAATTTTCTGCATGACTCAAGCGTTTGTAGAATTCAATCGGTCAATTTTCCGTATAAGGAGTTGCTATATCTGTCTTTTCTCAGTAATGATTACATTAGCAATCTCTTACATTCATCTTTCTTACAACAAGCTTGTCTGGATGATTATTCAGGTGTGTCTGTAATATGCTACCAGATCGATAACTGACCAGCACTCCCAATGCAAACAACCACTGGGCGTCATTACACGAAAATGACCTTGCAGGCCAATCTGGTCTGATTTGTATCAAACTCTCAGGTAAACAAACACGACACAAATGAATGGAAGGAGGGTAAAAATTGACTCGAAATTACCAATTACGGTCGGAAAGTAAAAAAAATAGAATGTACCGACAATCAAATAGTCCTTATAATTAGTACGCACAATAAAGGTAGTTCAATACTGCCGGAGAGAAAAAGAGAGCGAACCAAATGTGACATCTACACCACGATCATCATACCCGTCAATGCGTTCCTCATGCGGTGCTTCTGTACATTTTATAACGCTGTTTCAAAAAGAAAAACACGTGTTTGTCTCTGTATACTTATGCCCATTCTATTTTTGTGTCTTGGCTTGCAAATAAAACTAGAATAACAATTTTACACGTGCGTTCTTTTTTGTTTTGTTTTAGGAAACTTTATACTTTAACTGTTTCTACCCCAAGAGCTAGTATATATATATATATATATATATATATATATATATATATATATATATATATATATATATATATATATATATATATATATATATATATATATATATATACACACACACACACACAGTCATGCGCCGCTTAACGTCCACGATACGTTCTGTGAAATAGGACGTTATGCGATTTGGACGTTGTGCGAACACTATACTTTATACTTAACACAGTTATATGGGATGCTGTAGTGTACCTGTATTGACTAAATAGCCAAGATACTGTACACATACAGTACTGTTTTTCAGCTAATGTACTGTCTTTAAAAGCCTTAAAACCTGGCATTGACTTGGCCTCCTTATGGATGAAGGTCCTTTCAGGCATTCGTTTACAGAATAAGGAGGCTTCGTCCATATTAAAAATTTGCTGGGGCAAAAAACCTCCCTCTACAATTAGTTGAAAAAAAATTAAATTAAAAAAAAAAAAAAAAAAACACACACACCCACATAAATAGTAAAACGTCTTACAAGGAGAAGGACAAGAAAAACCTACGTTGCGGCCACAAGGCCTTCGTCAGGGACAGACAAACAAGAGACAGGAGGGAATTAGTTTATCTAGGGTTTCGACAAAATCTTCTGCTGCCTTAGCATCAACACTCGCAGACTCACCATTCACTTTCACATTATGCAGCGAAAAACGTTGTTTGAAGCGCTTGAACCACCCAGAACTAGCACTAAACTCGATATTGTAGTATTGTCCTGCTTTTTCTTTAAGCATTTCGAACAAGCTTCGTGCCTTAGCAGTGATCCACAACGTGCTGAGAGGGATTCGCTTCTGTGTTTGGTCCTCAATCCAGGTCATTAGCAATTTTTCCATATTTGATATAGGTCCCTTTCGCATTTTCGTAAGCTTTGTAGCTTTCAGTGGAGCCGATCCTTTAACACCTTGGATAATTTTTTCTTTGTTCTCAAGGATCTTTGTGACTGTCGAGTGCGACATGCCCAAATCACGAGCTATATCATTCACTGGTTTTCCACCTTCGTGATGTTTAATTTCCTTTTGTTTCACTTCCAATTCGATACTTTTCCTTTGTCTCTTGCTGCTGCTGTCACTAGAACTGGTTTTGCAGCGTTTGGGAGCCTTGATGCACTTCACGGTAATGTATTTTCGAAAGTTCACATTAAAATAACGATAGTAAGTACAGTACAGTACATACATAGGCCAGTAACATAGGCGTTTATCATGACTATCAAGACATATGTACTGTATTATAGGTTATATGTGTACTGTACCATTATACGCCTGGCATCGCAATCGCTTTGTACTGTATACAAGAGACATGAGATACACGTGTTGTGTGCGGGAAGCTGTTGCTTTCGCTACGTCCTCTTCGTCCTGTTCTCCGATCGGCATATCTGAACTCTATTATAACCTTATGGGACCACGGACGTATATGCGGTCGGACGTTGTATGAACGGACGTTATGCGGCGCATGACTGTATATATATATATATATATATATATATATATATATATATATATATATATATATATATATATATATATATATATATATATATATATATGTGTGTGTGTGTGTGAGTGTGCGTGCGTCCGTGCGTGCGTGCGTGCGTGCGTGCATGTGTGTGTGTGTGTGTGTGTGTGTGTGGCCTGTATATTGTTACCTGGTTACAATTTTAAAAAGTACATGTGACAGAAAAGAGTTAATGAAGTTCGTTATCATCATTTCTCTTTTCGCTCCTTATGGAGCATGGAGTCATCACAGCAGCCGACCTCCTACATGAAGCTCGCACCAAAGCATTCATTTGCTCAGTCAGTGATGGTTTCTGTAAAGATTTATTTTACATGATTAGGTTACCAGCCCCCAATGACAACTTTTTGTTAATTGCCCCTTACGGCATGCTTGAGGGAGGAGTTAGTTCTTTTCTTTCTTTGTCTCCTCCGAGACCTGTCATGGGCTACACTGGGCTTTAATCAAGTTACATTTGTTTATATTAACCTTTTATTTCTTTTTTTTTTTTTGGTTCTCTCCCCTTAACTGCTTTCCTCCCTTTCAAACATAACTTAAGAGTTGAAACAAAAACGGAATGTGAAAGCAGAGTTACATAGCAGATACTGCCATAAAACTGTCAGGTGTAAATTGTTAGCGATTTCACTATAATAGGCTTCAGCTTTATGAGGTAAGATGTCCCTGTCTCTCTCTTTCTTGCTGTCTGTGCCTTCCTTAACTCAGAGCACAGTCAATTTAGCCTTTTACACAGCTGGGTAGAATGAAGCGCAACGCCACCTGGTATCAAACCAAGTCCCTTTGCCTCGAGATACAAGCAATAACTTAGTTGAGGAATACATTGTTATAATTTTTTAAATATGTTTCTCTCATGCTACCATTCATATTTTTCATCATTGTTTCTTTGTATTCTTATTTCTATCTGCTACACATTTTTTTCTTCCTGTATGTCTGCATAAACCATCTCGTCCAATTGGTTAGGTGTTTAGAGCGTTTGTTTGTTGAAACAAAAAAAACATACTTAATTTTGATTATAATTGCATACTGTAAATGTATGCTGTTATATTACCTTTATAATGTCGCATGCCTTTAAATTAATGCTTAAAGTAACATGTGGGAATGAAAGGATAAAGTATTCAAGATAAATGAGAGTGGATGGGCAGAATGAGCGCCTAATTCTTAACCCTTTGAAAATAAAGTTCGTTCGTTCCTTTCGCGGCACAATTGCCGTGTACTGGATTCGAATCCTAGTTACGTCACGCACAAGTGTACCCAGCTATAAATGTGTTTCTAACTCTCGTCTTGAGTTAGGGAAGGTAAATGCAGCGAGGAAGGGAAATTGTCATCCTCTTTAATAAAGCTCGACCTAGTATTATGAAGCCTCTAACACTTCACTCCACCTACGGCAGTATCTGGTAGGGAACTCCCGTTACATATTTTTAAACCATCTCTTCCATCTGTTCCGGCCTTCTCATTTATATGTGTAATTTCTCTGTCATTTCCTGTCGTTTTTCCCTTTTATATTCTCTTCCTGTTTTTCTTTAATTATCATTTTCTTTTACCTGGCGCGTGTTCCTACTTTGTTTTAAAAACTCTGAGATGGTTACCTCTAGCGTCCCGTCTAAATTTACCTGGAGATGCTCAAATTATACCATGTTTTTTTTCTCCCCTGAAAGTACCGTATGTGCTCTGTGAGCTGAGAAATATTTCCGGCAGAATGTGCGATACACTTCCTGTGTTAAATGCAGCTTTAAAAACAGCCTACAGCAAGCTATAGAATATTTTAATACAGTATTTTTTAATGGTGATTTTATGTACTTTAACCCTGTGTGATGTTACCAGTTACCCCTTATGCCTTTTGCATACCTCGTACCCAGTTTCTGTGTGTTTTATAGCTGGTTAAACATTGTTACACATCTAGATGTCATATCTGGTTAAACCTTTTGCATATCTAAATGCATTTCTGGTTAACCTTTGTGCAGATTTATATCTGATTAACTATCGAAAGCGCTGTTATAATTTTGTATCAAAATATTTACAAGTAATATGTAAATACAAAACTTACTGTGCAAATATTGATATTTGTGTAAGTTGAGGAGTACTGATGAAATTAGATATCTTATAGAAAAAATGGGGGTGGGACGGTGGTCTAGATCAGTGGTTCTCAAAATGGGCCATATTTCTAGGGGGCCACAGTCAGATGGTAAAGTACCTTTTTTTTCCAGCTAACAATAACTATCAGGGGGAGGGGGGCCACCGAGGTAAATGAGGCTCAGAAAGAGGGAGGGGGGATGAGCAAAAATAAGTTGAGAACCCCTGGTTTAGGTTAATGGGGATCGCTAGAGCAGCGTCTGCCAAAAGTTGATGAATGGATGTACAGTTTGCCAGGTGTTTTATATGCCCTGAATGGTGCCTCGGATAGGATACACACTCCACTGGGATTATAATCCTTATTTTCTGCTTAAGCACCCATTTATGAAAGTCTGCATCTTCTTCGATGTTGTGTTTGTTGTTCTCCATGTTTCAGAACCATACAATAGACCTTGTCACGGATTGCATCCCCTGCTTTGCTGTAGTGGTCCAACAATGGCCAAAACTCAAGAGTATCTAAACTGGGTCGTCAAAGGTGTTTACCTTCGCACAAGATTACTCTTGGCAGAGATGTAGATAGAAGTGTAATGACGCTTCTATCCGAAGGGAGTATTCACAAGATAATTCAGAAGTCAAGAACCATGCGGCATAGGGCTGAACAATGGTTAACTTATATCTGTCCGTCGCCTTTTGTGAAGGATTTAAGCAATGGTTTTTAGCCCGTTCAAGCCCACAGCTGAGTTAATTCAGCGAATTTCCTCTTATAATGGTATAGCTCTGTTTAGAGGTAAATATATCTATGTATATATAGATGTATGTTTTAAAGAATCTTGCTCAAACGTTCGCTTTCATACATATAAAAACTGAATCGACTATGATTGCTTAGTTTTAATATAACGTGTAACAAATTTAATAATGAATTAGTCTTTAACAGTTAAAATAAGGCGAGAATGATGAATTTTGCTGTAAATACAAGTTTTCGTCACGGAGACGTATGTGAGGAATTATCAAAGTTCGTTGCTTTCGTCTTTTTTACAAGAAAACTTAACTCTAGGGGAGTACTTTCGCCGTGGTTTTCGTCACTTCTTGATGATGATTGTACTTCTCTCACACGAGTGGCGTAGTAACTTCAGTACTTCGAATCGTCTGATAGCTTGTAACCACAAGTAGTCTTGTACCGCGAACTTTTAAAGACAAAATAGAAAACAAATGCCTCTGCTAAGTACATCTGTGGGCTGCCAATTAACAGGAGCATTCTCGCCTTGATTTAATTCTTCTGAGAGATTAACATTGGTGTCACCCCCCAATGTTAATCTCTCAGAAGAATTAAATTCCCGAGTACACAGTGTAGCTCAGGGAAGATGAATAAAATTCACCATATTCCTCTGGGTATTATCTGGGAAAATGTGTCTGGACAGCGCGAAGAATGAGTTACCTGAGTTACAATTAAGAAAGTGCATATATTTCACAAAATATTATACCTTTAGGCACAAGTGATGTAATCATCACTCATCACTGCTCCATTCGGAGTCTGGGGTCACCTCTGCTGTCGGTTTTCCGCACGACTAGCTAGAAGAAACCACCAGCGCTTGCTGTAGTGGTTTACGAATATACTAGTTTCGTCTGTTGAGGTTGCCAGCCTCGTATATATAACCACTTAGCAAGAAAACATATCAAATTTACATTTGTAAAATAATTGTTACACTTACCCCAAAGTTTTGGGAATACACAATCTCCCTGCGCAGGACAGAATGGACACGAGCAGCCTAGGTTATATGCTCTCGAACCACTTAGTCTAGAAATTTTGAATCCCTTTTATGACGGGTGAATCTGCGAAAAAATTGGTCTGGGAAAGTTTCTTTTAAGACGGGTGATCCAATTCCTAGGTTTCCAGTCTTCGTATTTTAAGTCCTGGACCCTTAAGTTTTTCAGTCTCTGTATTTCTAAAGGCGGACTTACTTTTAAGGTTTTAAGTTTCCCAAATACTTCGATCTGTCACTTATAATATAAGAATTCTAAGTCCGATGTCTCACTGGCTTCTGGGAGTCGCTCATATGACGTGCGCTGCAGTCTCTATGTTCTGTGTCTATGATTTCGCCAGATTATATTTCCAGTTTCCAGTTCAGATCACAGATGGTCTTTCCGCCGAGTTTTCCAATGAAATTCAATGTATATCCCGGCGCTCACTTCAAACCAATGTAATCTCTTTAGACTATGTGGTCGGGGTGTTTAATTTTAAAAAATGCCCCACGTGTTTAAAATATAAAATTTAATATTTCAGTTCACCTGGCGGAACGTAAATAAGTCTGAGTAGTGGTAAAGCAAAAATGTAAGAGATAAAGATAGTCCACCAGCAGATACTTCCGTAGGGGAGTTGAGTGTTAGAGACTTCACTCTACTGATCCAACATAGAGAGTAAAAGAATGAAAAGGCATGATTTATGCCAAATACATGCGATTGGGAAGAAAAATGAAGCAAAAGAAATGATACTGCCGCAGGGCTGAAGGTATGAGAGATCACACAAAAGAGCATGTCCAGACGTTCTGTGACAGCCTGCTTTGGCATTTGAGTTGATGGTATTTATTAGTTTTTTCAGACGTGGTCTCTTTTTATTTGTGCCGTAGGGCCCCGCTTTTCGACGTTCTACTAGTACGGCGGTTTTCAATTATATACATATTCATTATGTTCGGCACTTGTTCTGATCTTTCGGCGTTTCTCGACATGACGCCCTCAGCAACTGAGTCCGAGAATGGCTTCGGATGCTATTTTATTGTCCGTAATTCAGTCTGTTTACAGCATTTGTGCGCTAAGCGTCTGTCTTGTTCTTGAAACATCCCAAACTTTTAAAATGTATTATTAGTTTGGTTTGGATTTCAAGGACCCTCGTCATTGCTAACGGACAACGCCATCAATGCTCCGATCTCCTCACCTACATCACACAAGGAGGATCTCAGCACAGTGCAAAAAGCATGGCCTACTCTTTACGATTTCCAACTATTATGTATTATATTATACTATATATAATATATTTTTTTATTAATTACAATGGCATCTAAACGTTGTAGGGAAAAATAGGGGAGATGTAATCCTCTTATTTGTAATGATGTATAATTGATTTTCTTTCCGTATCGTTTTTTGAAGCCTATCTCTATTGTGCCATTAATATATGATGGTGTATATAAAAGAATTTGGGAAATTCAGCCGTCCCTGAATTGACGGATGATAACAAGAGTGCCCTTGAATAGCATCGAGGCCCCTGAATTTGTGTGTAGTTAAATCGCAACATGTTTCCCGCGTGGAATTCTACCACGCGTGCAAATTAGTATTCATCATTTCCACGTGGATTTTTCCCCACGTTGGATAATTAGTATGTAAATAGCTATCATGAGGATCCAGGAGTATTGCTTTGTCTTTAATTTTAGTTTAGCCACGCCTACGGGTTATCTATAGAGCTATGAGCATCAAGCATTTTCTAGTTCTTTTTCTGCCACCCCTTCAAGAAGGCGTTGCCAAGAGGAGACGGCAAGCGGTCAGTATCAAAAGACTGTGGTGGTCCCAGAAGAACGAAGCGGTTTTTCACACCTACGGTTTACACGTTCAAATTTCTGCCGGACCGAGAGATACAGGGGGAAATCGAACGAAGGAGAGACGGCGAAAGTCTAGCGGCAAAACTGAGAAGTTCCCTGATTTCAAATAAGGCGTGAATATTCGCAGGTCGCTTTTACTTTTCATTTCATTTACTATATATTGGCATCACCGAAAATGCAGTTTATCATTCGTTGCCCAGAGATTTGAAGGAGTACTAGCTTATAGTAGAATCTAACTAGATTTCTTTTGGATTTTCTTCTATATTGGAGTCTAAGTCATTCTGTGCTACGGTAAAATATATTAGTCTTGAGTGATTGAGTCGTTTAGTTTCTTCATTTATTTCACTGGATTTTGTGATTAATTTAAACATATTAAATAAATTCATAAGCAAAGTTTTCCAGATGTAAATTGAATAATGTAACTATCCGTCATTTCCTGAGATAATAGATGTGTAACATCATTTTAAACGCTAGGCGAGCGAAATTGGTTATTAACCTTATAATTCTATTTCATCTTGCGTAAATTTTAAGTAATTAACTGTTCATAGCTAGTGGTAATTAAATCGATACATTGGCTAGTCACTCGTGAAATTTCTTTAATATAAATAATTAATACCAGAGTGATTTTACAGGTCTTACCGAATAACACATACCAACGGGCTGATCACCCGTTTGCTAGTCACTTCGATTACGGAAACAACAGCAGATGGATTGATTTGCCATTGCCCTAAAGACGCCAATAGGCGTGATGGGAAACAGTGGCAAAGAAAACCTATCTGCTGTTGCCCTAAGACGCCACTAGGCGTAATGGCCACTGACTGCTTTGACGGTCGGTGGCTAAGGACGGAAGAAGAGAGAAGACCGAATAACACGGGTGTTAGAAATAATTATAGTAGAATTACCTGTTTTATATATTCTCTTTATACAGGTGATCAGACCTTGCGATCCAATGGTTTTATTATATAGAGAGTCATGTTCAGATGGCTTATGGCATCCCAAAGTATATGTTCTAAACATAATAACATTGACTATAACAAAATCTGCTTTGTTGAAGACCCTTATAGGTCCACCGTCTAAACCCATGAGAGCGGTTAAATAACCAGAACGGTCAATTGTTTACTTGTGTTAACGGTTAACTGGAACGGACAATGCCAGCAGATTTCTATATATTAATTCTATAAAGTTCCCTGGCCTGATGAGGCAGAACTTACAGCACCAATTTTATTTAATTAAACCCATATGGCAGTAAACTGTGTTCCTACCACCAACTTCTACAGAGAATATTTTCGGCTATTCCTTTTCCAAGAACAGCCTGGGAGTACCATTCCGCTGTTTGATATATGTCCCAGTCATTATGGCAGAATCCTAGAAAACAAACTTAGTCCCAATTTAAATACCTGCAATCCGACGAAGAAGACCCGCCAGGAAAAAATTATCAACCAACGCACCCATCCAGCGAAACCTGGAGATTTCTGGGGCTGTACGGGACAAAATTAGCAAAACATATAATAGTCTTTAATTCATGTTGTGTTTTGATAAACTCTTGGGACGTATGCTGTGTCGGCAGAGGGTAAGTTTGCCTGTTGTGAGCGCTCACTGGCGACCAGGTGTTCATGGTTCAAACCCGGCCGTCGGCGTTTGAAGAAATGTTTACGACCGGAAATTTGACTGAATAATCTGAACGGCTCCTGCGCATAAATCCCGTGTGGATGGGAAAGAGCGAAGCTCCTGACCGGGTTGGAAGGAAAGTCCACTGACCCCCCAGCCTCGCAATGACATGTCATTGGGCCGAAAGAGCTGGAAAGCTCGAGTGCCGCTGGTTATAGAAAAAAAAAAGTTTACTACTAATATAACACCTTCTTATATCTATCTCTCCTAAGTCCGAAGGCCCACGGGACAGTTAAACTAAGGACATACCGGTTACCCGCCCCGACTAACCCCACTCCCATTGTCAATCCTTTGTTTGATCTGTTGGGTAAACAACCTCGGGTGGGATCCTTTTTTCCTAGTTTTCCATGTTCCAGAGGGAAGGTCTATGAGAATATATATATATTGTTTATTTATTTTCCCTTTGTGTAACTATACTTTCACCTGATGACATGATAACGATGTATTAACTGTTGTAACCTATTTTTTTCTTCTAAAGATATAATAAACCTTCACAAAACCCTTAAAACTATTGGTGTCGGTCAAAACCCTCCCTTGATATATATTTATTTGTGACCCCTCATAGTTTACCTGTTCGTTTCTACGTATGTACGTATTTATGTCACAAAATTGTTTGTGTGTGCGTACGAGAGGATAGTGTATTGAATCAATATCTAGTGAGAAAATACGTCTCTAGTAAGTGTGTCGTACTAGATAGGTTGGATTGAAACTATTATAAAATCCAAGACAGTATTTTTTTCTCCTACACCTGTACTCCTCGTAAACAAAGTCGGATGTGTCGACCGAAAGGTGCAGATATCACAGCTACGGCGTAAACAGACACAACGCAACCACCGTCCTTTTCAGGGCAAACGAGGAAGAAGAAGGGAGAAGAAGAAGAAGTAAACAGGACTATTTCTCATACCTTTCTCTCACCTAGATTTTACCATCTCACCTCGGCTCGACTGGGACCATAAAAATAAGGCTTATCTATAAAACTCACGACAGCTACAAATATGGGAAACCAAGAGCCAGGGATCCAGACTTCCAGGACGATCTGAGTTCGCTGGGGGCTGGGGATGGGGGGGGGGAGAGCAACATTAGACAATCTCGGAAGGATAGAGGACTAAATTAGAACCAAGCCGGGTAGACGGCAACCGATAGGATAGTATGGCTCTCTCTGGCAAATCTCTATCCACGAGGGTAGAAGAGGAACGATTACGTAGTAAGTAATTATTATCAGAATCCATCGCTGCGACTTCTCATCAATGTGACGGATGAAACTCAGCTGTCCCTGAACCGTGAGATGATAGGATTGTAGCCTCGTATAGCATCTGTTTCAGTTATTTCAACGTTTCCACGAGCATTTAACTATCATTGTAATATTTTTATTTTAAATTGAATTTTTTATATTAAGTCTCTCTCTCTCTCTCTCTCTCTCTCTCTCTCTCTCTCTCTCTCTCTCTATGTGCGTGAATGACTATGAGTAAATGTACTTGTCTGAGCTAAGTTTCTGATTGTGATGATATTATTAATTGATCCTGTCTGAAGTTGTTAATATTTTAATTTTTAACACACTGAAAATTGTATTGCAGGGCAGAAATGTAAAAAGGCAATTATGCCTATTTCTTTACCCTGATGAAATAAAGATTTCGTTCGTTCGTTCGTTCGCAGCCCCTGGATTTGTGTGAAACACAATAGTCAGCGTGGATTCCACGCGGGGTCATTAGCATGCACAATAGCAACGTGGAATTCTACAACGTGGGCTAATTAATATGATAAACAGTTTTCATGCGTGCATCCAGGACGTCGCTTTGTCTTAAAGGGGAGGTTAAGCCACGCCTTCTGCCTTACCTTAGAGCGATCTAAATCAACTACCTCCTTCACCTTTCTTTCTTACTGCTTAGTAGGGCGTTGCCAAAGTCCAACGAGGACAGCGGGATACGATCAAAGGCAGTAGTGGCCCCCAAAACGGACGAAGCAGTTTCACGCCTTCGTCTAGCATCTCAGTGTGAAACAGAGAAGAGCGCTGAAACCGCTCGCAGAACGAGACGAACGGGAAAGACGAGCGGTCAGAGAGTTGGGTAATAGAGTGGGGACTGGCGGCGCAGGAATTAGAAAGTTCCCTGATTTCAAATAAGGCGTTAAACTTAACATCTAGATATTACCTCTCATTTCATTTAATATATATTGAGACCACTGAAGAATGCAGTTTATCATTCGTTTGCCAGAGATTTAAAGAAGCACTAGCTTATAGTAGAATCCTGCTAGATTTCCTCTGGGTTTTCGGCTATATTGGAGTGAATTCATTAGGCGCAACGGTAAAATATATTAGTTTCAAGTGATCAGTGGTCTAGTTCTTTCATTTTTATTTCACTGGATTTTGTGTTAATTTAAATCTATTAAATAAACCCATCTCAAAAGTTTCCAGTTGTAAATTAAATGATATCTATACGTTATTTCCCAATATAATAGATGCTTAAATTTAATTTTGAAGCCGTTAAGGGATTTATAACCAATTAATACACTTTAGTTCTATATATATATATATATATATATATATATATATATATATATATATATATATATATATATATATATATATATATATATATATATATATATATATATATATATATATATATATATATATATATATATATATATATATATATATATATATATAGTTGACATTAAAAAATCCGGCCATCGATAATCCGGTTCCTTCAGATTTCCGGCATGGATTTCGGAGCGCATTTTAAAATTTACCGCGTTGGCGCGCCACTGTTTTCTGGAGCAGTTTATGTAAATTTACCGCGTTGGCGCGCCACTGTTTTCTTGCACGTGGGTTTGCTTGCAACAGCCATTCCTGCTCATTCCTTCTCATTTTATCATTTATTTGCTGCTGTTTAGCCCCATTATGGACTCAGCAAATAAAAGAAGTGGTGTAAAACGAAAACATCGTGCATTGTCGATCGCAGATAAAGTGTACAGGTAGTCATTTTCTGTTAAATATATACAGAATATATAACCATAAAAAATCCGGCATTTTCAAAAATCCGGCACTCCTCAGGTCCGGAGGTTGCCGGATTTTTGAATGTCTACTGTATATATATATGTATATATATATATATATATATATATATATATATATATATATATATATATATATATATATATATATATATATATATATGTGAGTGTGTGTGTGTGCGTGTGTGCGTGCGTGCGTGCGTGCGTGCGTGCGTGCGTGCGTGCGTGCGTGCGTGTGTGTGTGTGTGTGTGTGTGGTTTTTAACGATTAGACTCGCGGAAAGTTTTCTTAAAAATATATAATTGAAAACGCGAGTGTATAAAATAGTCTTAACTGTAAAATTATCGCGCATCAGAATATGATTTCATATTTTTCTATTTTTTCACATAGAATGATCATACACCTTTGCGTCCCAGCAATTATAGAGTCCTCCAGACTCGGTTCTCCAACATCCAGAATTTTTGAACATTTAAATATAATCTTGTGGCTGTAGTGGATTTGATGATATTACCTAGTGTGATGCATGAGGTCAGCTGTGAAGTCTCCTGAGATAAATGTAGCTGTGAATTTACAGAAGGCCCTTCTTGCTACCACTTACGACCTCACACATATCTTTTTTACTAATGAATGTGGCTACGTTAAAAATCTAGGGTACTGATATGTAATGTGTTGTGGTAGATTACATACACACACACACAGATATTTAATAAGTCTAATAATATTAATAAAATTTATAACACACTGAACTAACTCAAGCTGTTTAAATTTTTGATATTAAATTTTCTTTAAGTTTATTTGTTCTGAACCAAGGTTTTATTTTGGTCAGAACATATGACAAATTTTGAAATTATGAATGAAATGCATGAATATATGTCATAATAAAATAGAAAATGTGTACATATGTATTTCAACTGACTGGTTAATAGTAATTATCTTAAGATAGTCCCAGGAGAACTTATTTCTAGATATGCTGTTGGGGTGATATCATCACTCCCAGTCTATGACTACCAAACATTGTCCCTTCACTGATGGGAGTAATACAAGTTTTATTTCCCCAAAAATGGTAGGTTCTAGTTGATGGTAATATAGTTGGTGTATTATTTAGTAAATAAGTTGGTGAAGGTCCAGCAGGCCAGACGCTCACGTATCTTGACTGAGTAGTTCTGGTGCTGGAATCTGGTGGCCCCACCTCTCCGTGCTTGGGGGCAATATAAGGCTGCTCTGACAAAATACTGGACTTCACTGGTCCACACTTGTATATATCAACACAGCATTTGACACCACTTTGGTGCCAAACAGAAACTCACACTTCTGCAACAAAAGTATTGGGTCATGTGTCAGAACTCTACCTCCTGAGCCACTTCTGCACACAACACTACACAACAACACCACATAGACGGGGTCAGATCTCTCTGACCATACAGCACATCTTACCAAGTTGGTTTCACATAGTACTAGTTCCCCAAGACTACATATTCTGAAATATGTTCATTAGCTTCCTGCTATTGAACAAGATAGGTGATATGTTCCACTGATCTCAACACTTGATCCGCCCTTCATAATCCTTGCTGGCGTTTATGTATTTTGTTTGTCTCTAGACCCTGAACTTGGGCTGGGGATCTAGAGCGAATCCTTACTTGTTGTAAGGGGTAGATTTTGATATGGCAGTATCAAATCACTCGAAACATTAAACAATATTAAAATATACAAAGAAATACTTTCATTCTTACCAGAATTAGGAATAGAGAACACAGTTATATTCTAGCAAAACTCAGCTGAGCTGCTGGCTCTAGTATGGCGTCCCTCTAAATATTGCAATTAGCTTCTGGGAATTACACCACTGAAGAATTACTGTGTCTACTACTGGACAATTTATGTTGAATGGCAAAAATGCGCGTCTGTGCGCCGATAATATGATTATCTGTGGCCAATCACCGACTTTCCCCCTTTCAAATTTCAAATTTCCTACCAAAAGTCAATTCAGTCATACCTCAGTCAAGTATGTATTATTGTCTGTTGGTCCGTCTGTCTCTACTTGCTTTTTCATTAAAAACACGCTTAGTTCTACATGCCTTTTTACACGAATCGGTCTCTAGAGTTATTTTTAGCCACAATTTTCCACTATTTCCCCCTCTCTTTCATTCCAACTAGATTTTAGCACTTGAGTCTCAAGGCCGCAATTTTTGAAAATTAGTGACATTTTTTTAACAGTGCAGTCGCTCGTCGGTTATGAACAACACAGTCTTTTGTCAATATCTTCATTATTATCTATCCGTCTGTATAAATGAAAGCATATTATTTCTCTGCTCAAGATGGGCTATCAGACTAGCTAGGTTTTATATTCCTAACATTATTATTAAGAAAAAGTTACTTTTTCAAGGTTAGTTGTTTTTTTTTTTAAATATGTTCGAGCATCTTCTGTAATGCGTTTGCCGCTGAATTCAAATAAAAGGACTAAGTATCGTAAAAGCGTCCAAGAAATGACTGTTGCGTATAATAGCTAAGGTCTCTTTTGTCCATTTCTTTACATTGTGTCAACTTGGGGACGTGAATTTTTTTCCTTTCCCCACCAATTGCGTCTTTTTAGCCTTGCTAGTTTCAAGCACGTGTTCAGTCATATTTTTTCTTTTTGATCTCCGTTCCCTCCCGTCTCCAAGGGTAAACGTTTTGTCTGTGCGTCTAACAAGTTAGTTTCCATGGCGGGTAGTGAACCGCGGCATGGGCGATCATGTCTTCTAGTAGCTTACGCATTATTTTTATCCCTACATTTTATCTTTGGAGATATTTTAACGTTGTATCACGGTTAAATTTATCACACATCTCCCCACTTGAAAACATGCCTACGGCAAGTTCCAAAACCAGTGATACACATAGACAAAATTACTCCTCACGCCTACCACTACTCTAATTTTGATCACAGGGGTGCCGACTGAGGAAATCTGCACCGACATTCAATGACCCTGGGATGTACTCAATACTAAACTGATAAGGTTGCAGTAATAAAGACCACCTCAACAATCTTGCGTTTTCATGCTTAGCCTGAGATAAGAATACTAGGGGCTGATGATCCGTCTGGACCACAAAAGTCCTACCATACAGGTAGATTTGGAACTTCTTTATTGCCCAGATTAACGCTAAACATTCTTTTTCGCTTGTGGAATATCCTTGCTCCGCCTTATTCAATTTGCGGCTTGCATAAGCGACTGGGTTCAGTTCCCCATCAGGTGAAGATGATCTTTGCAACAAAGCCGCCCCGAGTCCTACATTACTTGCATCTGTTCTTACGACAAAGTCCTGTGTCAAATCAGGCAGTTTGAGAATAGGCTTGCTAGTGAGTTTTTCCTTTAACTCTTGGAACGCTAATTCACATTGCGCCGTCCAAACTATTTTATCTGGATGTCCCTTGCGAGTCAAATCAGTCAGAGGAGCACATATTGAGTTAAAATTTTTGATATATTTTTGGTAAAAACCACATAACGACACGAATGATCGCACGTCCTTTTTTGTTTGTGGTCTAGGTGCTCTCTGCAGTTTTTCCAAGTTCTTGGGGTCAGGGGTCATGTTGCCCTGATATACAGTGTGTCCCAAGAATTCCAAGTCTTTGCATCCAATGCAACATTTTGTTGGCCTAGCAGTTAAGTTCGCCTCCCTAAGCCTATCAAATAACATTTTTAGGGAGTCAATGTGTTCTTCAAATGTCTCTGTGGCGACGAGAATATCATCCATGAAATTCGTGATACATGGGTTATTCAGGGGATCCAACAATTTGCGCATCATCCTTGAAAATACACTCGGAGCATTTTTCAGTCCGAATGGTAGCATGTTGAATTCATAATGTCCATCCGAAGTGCTAAAAGCCAAATAAGGCCTCACTTCAGGCTTCACTGGAATCTGGTAATAGCCTTTACTAAGATCCACCTTTGAAAAGTATTTTGCCTTGTTTAATCTGGCAAATAACTGTTTTGTGTCTGGTAATGGATCCACTTGTCCTTCTGTGACAGCATTCAGTTTCCTGTAATCTATGCACAGTCTGTGTTCCCCAGACGGTTTTCTCAACAAAACTACACTGGAGCTAAAAGATGATTCACTGTGTGAAATAATCCCCTCCTTCAACAAATAATCTATTTCTTCTTTCAATGCCTTCTCCTTCGCGAACGGAATAGAATAGGCTCTCATACAGATTGGGTTTGCGTCTACCAGTTTCATGTCATACTGTAGCAAATTTGTATGTCCTGGTTTATCTGTTAATACATCTGTATGTTCCTCCAGAACCTGTTGAACTCTCTCCCTCTGGTTTTTAGTCAGGTGCTTACTGACTTTTACCTGTGCTGCTGTTTCACAAGGATGTAATGGGTATTCATGTGAGGTGAGTGGTTCCTTTTGCATTTGAGTTGCGATAGCCAAGGTCAGTAAGGGGGTGCTTTCCTGGAGTGGTCTGTCCAGATACTTCTTTAAAAGGTTTACATGATAAACTTTCTCCTTCCCCTTTTTGTCAATTTTATAGTTTGTTCTAGACACCTTCTCTAGAACCGTATATGGACCTTGCCATCCAATTTGTAATTTATTCTGGCTACCGGGTAGTAGAAGCAGCACCTTCTCTCCCACAGCTAGTTCTCTGTCCTTTGCCTTCCTATTAAAATATGCTGCATGTTTCTTCCTGGCTTGTTTAAAATTATCATTTGCCAGTTTCCATCCAGCTTTCAAACGAGTGGTCAGTTCGTTCACGTATTGATAAGATGAGGTAACAGTCTCTTCTGCCTTCTCATCTGTCCAGGTCCTTAATAAAGCTTCTAATGGACCTTTTATGGGTCTCCCAAATAGCAGAGTTGCGGGAGCCATCCCGGTTGAACTATGTGGTACCTCCCGATATGCAAACAACGCGGCGGCAGGAATTGATCCCACAGATCCGGTTTTTCGTGTGCCAGCTTCCTCAGGATAGAAATGAGAGTCCCGTTGAACCTCTCTACCTGACCGTTCCCTTGTGGATGGTACGGACTACAATGAAAGTGTCTGGCTTGAAATAGCTTAAAAACTTCTTCCGTTAGTTTCCCCTTGAACTGTGAGCCATTATCAGTCAAGATTTGATGCGGGAATCCTAATCGGGTGAATATTGTAAGTAGTGCCTCTGCTACATGTTTTGAATCAATTGATGGCAGGGCTACCGCCTCTCCCCACATAGAACAAGTGTCCACTAAAGTAAGGATGTAACTGTTCCTCCTCTTGGTCCGAGTGAGAGGTCCCACAATATCCACTGCAACCCTCTCAAAAGGTGTTCCCACTATGGGCATTTCCCCTAGAGTTGCAGGAGCAGTCCAATGCTTTGGAGCTACCCGTTGACATTCTGGGCAGGATTTGACATATCTTTTTATATCCTCCGTTATCCCTGGCCAGAAGTAAAGACAAGCTATACGCTGTCCTGTGGCGCTGATCCCCATGTGACCACTGAAGGGAATCGCATGCCCGAGTTCCATCACTTTATCCCTATATGAAGTAGAAGAACCAGCTGGTTGTGACCATTTGTTCCAGTTCCGGCCTTCCTATATAATAGTTTGTTCTTCATAAAGTATTCTCCCTTGCTTGGAGGTGTGTGGCATTTGGGCAATTTTTTGAAACATGGCTTAAGGGTCTTATCCTCAGCCTGCGCCTTCCTCATCTCCTCTGGATGAGCATTTATAGGTTCACCTTCTTCCTCCTTTTTCTGTGACCTGGTCTGCACTGTCGCCATGATCACAGGTCTCTCGGGATTCCCCAAGAAGACGTATCTACACCCCAATATCAGAAGGTAGATTGGTTCATCTATCACTGCTGCTCTGATTTCTCCTTCCACATAGCGAGTTTTCACCGTTATCCTTGCGATGGGAAGTGTCATGAGTGGTATGTCCTTAGTCGCCCCTTGTATTTCCACTGTTTCTGTGGTATACTGACTTGGGTCCACTAGGCTAGACTTCACAACTGAATCATAATCCAAACCTGTATCATAAAGGCACCTTGTGGTGACCCCATTACAAATAACATCCTCACAAACTGGGGGGTGATAAGGTTCCTGCTGTCCATTAGGATTAACCTTTAATCTTTGAGTCCCCGACTTCATTGCAGCAATGTTTGAAGGTTTCCTTCTACAAAATTCGGTGTTATGGTTATCTTTCTTGCACCATTTGCACCATCTTTTTCCTTGGTTCAATGGTTTTCTTTCATTGTATTTTTGGTCATTGAACTGTGAGTTTCTGTCTCGATAGTCATTTCTTGGCCGTTCAAGGTTTGTCCTACCTTTATTACCCTGTTCTCTATTATCAAATTTATTAAATTGCTGTGGAGCTTTAAAATTGTCTATGTGCTTCTTTTTAGCACCACTTACCTCTGCCTGGGCTGCCTGATACCTCTCAGCGACATTTAAAACCTCCCCCAACCTCTCTGCACCTTGTTCCATGAGAAATTTTCTCAAGTCTGGAGCCATGGACTCTCTCAATTGCTCTATCATGATCATCTCTTTGAGATCTTGGGTCTTCCCCACAGCAGTCCATTTCTCCAAATAGGTTTCCAGTCTGGCAGAGAATTGGTGGTATGTCTCCCCAGACAACAGTTTGGCATTTCTAAATTTCTTACGATAAAATTCACCATTTTTTTCGTATCTTAACAACAAAGCCTGCTTTAACATGTCATAATTGTCTTGGTCTTCTCTGTTCATTTTTGCGAAGACTTCATAAGAAGTACCTCTCAGTCCCTGTGATAACTTTAAACTCCACCTCTCTCTCTCTCTAACCCATATGTAGTAGCTAATAATTCAAAACGACTGATGTACCCCTCTATGTCATCGTCTTTTTCAACAAAATGGTCTAAATGAAACCCCATAGCTGATGTTGAGGCTCCCTGACTAGGCGTAGCATCTGAGGCAAAAGGGCTGGCACCATTTTCAGGAGCATGGCCTTGTAATTCCAGCTCCCTTAGTCGTAATTCGTGCTCCCTTTGCAACCTTCTATCTTCTGCCTCCCTTTCGGCCTTTTTATCTTCTGCTTCCCTTTCGGCCTTTTTATCTTCTGCTTCCCTTTGCTGTCGTTTTTCATCTGCCTCTAATTGGAGCCTTTTACTCTCCCTATCTGCCTCCAATGCTTTTGCCTCTTTTTCAGCCTCAATCTGCAACCTCTTAAGTTCTTTCTCAGCCTCAAATTGTAACCTCTTCTCTTCAGCTAACCTCCTATCTTCGCTTTCAATATACTTATCACATTCTGCAGTTACGTATTGAATTAAACCCTGACCATCCATTCCCATATCCTTCGCCGTTAGCACAGCAGCTGATCTGAACTTTGCCAGCTCCGCCATACTTTTTAGACAATTTAGCAATGAGCAAGATAAATCTCTAACCAATTAATAACTAAAGTAATTCTAATTAATTAATTAATCAATAAACTACCACTGGCTGTGAAGATTCACCAACTTTTATTTTAAGGGACACTTTTAATTTTTTCAATTTGTCCCCCTAATTTAATTCTCCCACCAGGAGATCCTAATATTACTGATAAGCTAATTATCCCTGGACAAGACCCCAATATATGTAGTGGATTTGATGGTACTGTATGGTTGTGATATTACCTAGTGTGATGCATGAGGTCAGCTGTGAAGTCTCCTGAGATAAATGTAGCTGTGAATTTACAGAAGGCCCTTCTTGCTACCACTTACGACCTCACACATATCTTTTTTACTAATGAATGTGGCTACGTTAAAAATCTAGGGTACTGATATGTAATGTGTTGTGGTAGATTACATACACACACACACAGATATTTAATAAGTCTAATAATATTAATAAAATTTATAACACACTGAACTAACTCAAGCTGTTTAAATTTTTGATATTAAATTTTCTTTAAGTTTATTTGTTCTGAACCAAGGTTTTATTTTGGTCAGAACATATGACAAATTTTGAAATTATGAATGAAATGCATGAATATATGTCATAATAAAATAGAAAATGTGTACATATGTATTTCAACTGACTGGTTAATAGTAATTATCTTAAGATAGTCCCAGGAGAACTTATTTCTAGATATGCTGTTGGGGTGATATCATCACTCCCAGTCTATGACTACCAAACATTGTCCCTTCACTGATGGGAGTAATACAAGTTTTATTTCCCCAAAAATGGTAGGTTCTAGTTGATGGTAATATAGTTGGTGTATTATTTAGTAAATATGTTGGTGAAGGTCCAGCAGGCCAGACGCTCACGTATCTTGACTGAGTAGTTCTGGTGCTGGAATCTGGTGGCCCCACCTCTCCGTGCTTGGGGGCAATATAAGGCTGCTCTGACAAAATACTGGACTTCACTGGTCCACACTTGTATATATCAACACAGCATTTGACACCACTTTGGTGCCAAACAGAAACTCACACTTCTGCAACAAAAGTATTGGGTCATGTGTCAGAACTCTACCTCCTGAGCCACTTCTGCACACAACACTACACAACAACACCACATAGACGGGGTCAGATCTCTCTGACCATACAGCACATCTTACCAAGTTGGTTTCACATAGTACTAGTTCCCCAAGACTACATATTCTGAAATATGTTCATTAGCTTCCTGCTATTGAATAAGATAGGTGATATGTTCCACTGATCTCAACACTTGATCCGCCCTTCATAATCCTTGCTGGCGTTTATGTATTTTGTTTGTCTCTAGACCCTGAACTTGGGCTGGGGATCTAGAGCGAATCCTTACTTGTTGTAAGGGGTAGATTTTGATATGGCAGTATCAAATCACTCGAAACATTAAACAATATTAAAATATACAAAGAAATACTTTCATTCTTACCAGAATTAGGAATAGAGAACACAGTTATATTCTAGCAAAACTCAGCTGAGCTGCTGGCTCTAGTATGGCGTCCCTCTAAATATTGCAATTAGCTTCTGGGAATTACACCACTGAAGAATTACTGTGTCTACTACTGGACAATTTATGTTGAATGGCAAAAATGCGCGTCTGTGCGCCGATAATATGATTATCTGTGGCCAATCACCGACTTTCCCCCTTTCAAATTTCAAACCTCCTACCAAAAGTCAATTCAGTCATACCTCAGTCAAGTATGTATTATTGTCTGTTGGTCCGTCTGTCTCTACTTGCTTTTTCATAAAAAACACGCTTGGTTCTACATGCCTTTTTACACGAATCGGTCTCTAGAGTTATTTTTAGCCACAATTTTCCACTATTTCCCCCTCTCTTTCATTCCAACTAGATTTTAGCACTTGAGTCTCAAGGCCGCAATTTTTGAAAATTAGTGACATTTTTTTAACAGTGCAGTCGCTCGTCTGTTATGAACAACACAGTCTTTTGTCAATATCTTCATTATTATCTGTCCGTCTGTATAAATGAAAGCATATTATTTCTCTGCTCAAGATGGGCTATCAGACTAGCTAGGTTTTATATTCCTAACATTATTATTAAGAAAAAGTTACTTTTTCAAGGTTAGTTGTTTTTTTTTTAAATATGTTCGAGCATCTTCTGTAATGCGTTTGCCGCTGAATTCAAATAAAAGGACTAAGTATCGTAAAAGCGTCCAAGAAATGACTGTTGCGTATAATAGCTAAGGTCCCTTTTGTCCATTTCTTTACATTGTGTCAACTTGGGGACGTGAATTTTTTTCCTTTCCCCACCAATTGCGTCTTTTTAGCCTTGCTAGATTCAAGCACGTGTTCAGTCATATTTTTTCTTTTTGATCTCCGTTCCCTCCCGTCTCCAAGGGTAAACGTTTTGTCTGTGCGTCTAACAAGTTAGTTTCCATGGCGGGTAGTGAACCGCGGCATGGGCGATCATGTCTTCTAGTAGCTTACGCATTATTTTTATCCCTACATTTTATCTTTGGAGATATTTTAACGTTGTATCACGGTTAAATTTATCACAGTGGCGGCCTGTGTGGTCTCGCTGTCTAAATTTACATGAGAGAAAGCAAACCCAGGAACATTCAAATCATAAATCAATATAGTCTGTAAAGATTAACTGGAGAAGAACAATTGCCAGAGCGATATAATTTTTTACTGGTCTGATGTGGAAAAGAATCTATCATCTATGTACACTGATAGTCACGTATTTTTCACTGGATTTAAAAAAAACCCCGAAGAAAAAACATACCTCACTGTTCGGTCTTTGTCATCACGCTATAGAAGTTTTACACCACCAGCGGTGAAAATCCAGGAAACCACTACCTTCTCATAACTTTACCTGTGCCAGTGCCATCCCATAGAAACTTTTAGATAATCAAAAAGGAACACTAATGCTTCACCTTCCAGCGATTACGGGAAAATTTGCTAAACGCCAAACCCGCTAATCTGGGGCTGGAAAACGAAGGAAAAGACTCATACCTTTTATTGAGTAATTTAATTGCTGTTTGTGTTATTCTATGGAGTGCCAGATTCTACGATCGGTAAGTGTGAGAAAATGTGTGATGGCCATCGCTAGCGTGCATGAATGAATGAGGCCTATTAGCTAAACTTATAATTCTCTTTACTTGGTAAATATCTTTATACTGTATTCCTTGTATTGTTCTCTTTAAGTGGGATTGCTTATTTCCCCTCCCTTAATTTGCTTAGTCAAGGGATAACTTGGAGAATACTAGGACTCCGTTCCTACACCCCATACCAAATATTGTAAAACCCCCTATCAGAATAAATTAATCTATCTTTTTGGGTTAAATTATCTCTTTCTGATAACCACTTGTCTGTGGACTGGGTTTTCTTTGTCTATACAAGCGTGAAGGGCATATTGGGATACTACTCCTCAAACCCCTCCCCCCTTCCCCCTGTTATTTGTAGTTTTCTGTAACTATGATTTTTGACTGTACCATGCTAAATGTTGTGATTTTGGTTTAATGATAATAAACACCATAAAACTGATATTACTGTGTTGGCCGACCCATTACCCCATATATGTTGTATGTAGTTTGTATTCACGTATGTGTGTTTGAAGTACCAAATTGGTGTGTGTACATGAGTGTTGAGTAACTGGCAAAAAATTTTTTTAGCCAGGAGAGGTTTAGGAGTCTACAGATAAACAAAAAGTGTCGTAAGATAGGCAGATCGGAGAAATTACCCGATCTCAGAGACTGTCCTTACTCTTTTCAGCACCCTTGTGAATCAACTATCTATTTCTTATCCCTTTCTATCATAGAGCCTTCACCATCATTCTAACGGGACCACTATTTCTAAGACTTATCTCAAATAAATTTACGACAATCAACTATTCTCATTTCGTGTTACATTTGATTGCGGTAATGGATCATAAGAGCTAGGTCTTTAGCGAACTAGATTTCGCTGAGCTGCTTTTGTCAGAGCCCGCTCAATTCCGTTTCTGTTGGATTATGTTGCTGTTTCAATAATCTAGTCTACAACGTGTAAGAAAAGAAGTAATAACAAGAGGTATTCCTGTCGCACTCCAGTTTGTGAGATATTTGTGTATGTCCTTCTACATTCTTCGTTCTCTCCTGTATTACCGATTTATTTCTTCATTTTCCACACTCATCGTCCTATTATTTAGCAGATTTTATGCACCTACATTCTTGTCTAGTCACTCCCAGACTTGTTTACGGTTCACCATGTGACTGGTAGTATTACAAGGCTAATTAGACAGGTCATCGGATAATACTTTTATCACTTAAGTCGTCTAGCCACCTTTGCATGCAGACAGTCACAGGAAATCATTGTTGACACAAGGTGGCCTCGCACGATCGAAGGAAAGAAAGCCAGATTGTCTGTCTAAGAAATCCGTCTGGGATATGAACGCAAACAAAGGTGATAATATGTAATCGCTTCCGATGGTTCGTCTCTGTATCAGTAGTACAGATAACCTGTCTGAGGAGACAATATGGGCGGAAGGTATTAGTCAGGAAATGAGTTCACCGATGTGTTTCTGAGTTTGTACAAATGCAATCGGAAGTATTACGGCCTTATTTTGAAAAGATAGGTTACAAGTTTAAATTTTAAAGGATAATTTTAAACACGGGGGGGGGGGAATTAGATTAATACTCAACCACACCCAGTTCCAAGCTTACGATTGGTTTGATTTGAGAACCGGAACAAACAATGGTTCTCATTGGCAAGTTTGTCTAAAATACCATATGGGACAGGAGTGGAAATTTTCAATACCAAGTCTGGAGACTTAAGGAATCAGCAGCAAAAGTCATAAGAGGGATTCTGAAACTACCCCAGACCAAAGGTTCGAAGCAGCTTATCAAAGTTGCTGTGTCAAATCTACTGTGCCAGGAGATTGTGTTCCCAAGTTATTGGGGTAAGTTGTGAAGATATTTTTTTACAATGTGAATTTGACATGTCTGTACTTGCTAAATGGTGATACAAAGCATAGGATGCTGGCAACCTCAACATATGAAAACAGTATGTTCATAAACCACTACAGCAAGCACTGATGTTTGCTTTATGCTAATTTGCTCAGGAAAGCGAAAGTAGAGGTAATCCCAACTCTAAATGGAGCAGTGAGGAGTGATGATTGCATCACATGTGCATAAAGTGTATAGTATCATTTTGTGAGATGTATGTACCTTGTTAATTGTAGTCCAGGCACAAATTATTGCACTCGCGCTGTCCAAGCACATATTTTCCCATTAAAGTACCCAGAAGAATGTTGGTGATTTCTAATCATCTTCCCTGAGTTACGCTGTGTATACTCAAAGAATCTAATTACTCAGAGAGGCTAACATTGATGGGTGGACAGCGAGACAATGCGCCTGTTAATCTTCAACCCACAAATGTACTTAGCAGAGGCATTTGTTCTTTTATTTTTTCTAATGTTCGTGATACGAAGTTACACTTACAAGAAACCAGTCTGAAGTAAGAGCCTTCGCCACTATCTTGTGATTCAAGAGCCGGATTCGACATCAACTACCTACAGTGGACACGTTGTGAAGACACCAACCTTGACATTAGGAGTAAAGTTCATCTAGACGCCTCTAGAGAAGAGTCCTCATCACAAAAGACCTGACAACCAACCATTGCAGTACTCGGCAAGTTAAGTTTTTTGTAACAAGCGAAAGCAACGGACAATAACCAACAGTTCCCAATTAAGTCTCGATGAAGACAATTTCTTAAATCCTTTAAAATCATCTTCATCCATATTTTAACTTGTTAAAGACTAATTGATTATTAAATTTGTTATGTTTATTTTAAAAATTCATAGTTGATTCAGTTATTATAGATATGAGAGCGCATGTATGATCGAGAAGCTTTACTATATATATATATATATATATATATATATATATATATATATATATATATATATATATATATATATATATATATATATTTATATATATATATATATATATATATATATATATATATATATATATATATATATATATATATATATATATATATACACACACATATAGTTACAGCCATGGAGCCAAACATACTTATAACAGGAATTTCGCAGGATTCATCCAGCTGGGGGCTCGAACAAGCCACACCATTGCTTAAAACTTCACAAAAGGTGTTGGATCAGATATAAGTTAATAGTGCTGTGCCACGGAAGCATAGTGGTTAGTGCACTGGCTTCCTAGCGCAGGGGTCTATGGTTCGATCCCCGGATGAGGTGGGATTTTTTTAGGCCACAAACGGCTCCTGGGTCGACCCAGCCCCAAATGGGTACCAGAGCAACTATGGGAAGGTTAAGGGGGCCGACGTGATGCTGACCACATCACCCCTAGTGTGCCGACGGTCAAGAAAATATGGGCCTAACACCATATTCCCAATATGCCTCAATGGGCGTGTAACGGGATCCTTTACCTTTATCTATGCAGCATTGTTCTTGACTTCTGAATTATCTTGTAAACACTCCTTTGAGATAGAAGCATCATTATCCTTCTATCTACAACTCTGCCAAGAGTAATATTGTGCGAAGGTAGACACCTTTGAAGACTCCTTTTAGATACTCTTGAGTTTTGGCCATTGGTGGACCACTACTGCAGAGCAAAGGGGAGGCAAATCCCGTGACACAGTTCTTACCTCAAAGGGTTCTAGAAGTTTCCTCTGATGGAAAATTCTGCATTAAATGTTGTCACGTGCTTTACTTATTAGGTTAATGATTGGGGGAGGGGGCGGGGGGGTGGGGGGGGGCGGGGTCGGGCGCTCGGGGGGGGACGGGGGGGGGGGGGGGGGGGGGGGGGCGGGGGGACTCCATAATGCGTTATCAGTTTCCAAAGCTACTCTCTATCTAAACTGTCAGATGCATTTTCATAGTCCACAAATCTGAGGTGGTGAATTGTATTCCAAGCCCTGTTCTATTCTATGTGTAAATAAAGAAAAAAGAGAAACTGTCGTAGTGAAGTGAAGTGATAAAGACTATGCCCTCTTTAAATCTCTCAAGATGGTCCTGATTAATATTTTCGCTGATACTGATAGTAACATTTTTCCTCTGTAATGTGTGCATTCTTGCAGGTCTCCCGTCTGCAGCAACTTGACCAGATAAACTGCCTTCTAGTCTACCTGCATTTCTTCTTTCCACTAGACAAGTACTTTGTGTAATATCTCTGTAGAGGTGTGAATGTTTGCTTAGGGTGGACCCTGCAGCTTCTTATTTTACTAGTGTCTTCTGTGCTTCTTCTGGCAGCATTAGAGTAACATTTTCGGCAAGGTGGGTGTTACGACTGTTGTTTCTTTTAGAATGTGTGAAGATGTTTATCTTAAAGAGTTCATCGTGCTATGTTGTCGAATGCATTAGGGTTTGGTCATACAGGACATGATACTGGCAGAACAACTCAAGTCGGCGGTTAGCAGGTTCACAATATACATGTAGTACATATTTATTAAATTCCTTCACAATACAAGCAATTGAGAATCTTCAACATCTGTCTCCTCAATAAATGTGGTCAGTCCATAAGTCAATAAGCATGCATGTTGAAATCATAAATATCTTCGTCTTCTCTATTCAGTTCTGGCCGGAGTGACTAAGAGGTGCGTGCCAATCACGGACACCCAAGTAATGCGATCAAAAATGTGAATTATGTTTCTTGAATAAAAATACTTCTCTGTAAGGTGCGGAACTTCTTCATAAGTTCGGGACCATCTTAACGATCGTTGAAAACAAGTGGTGGCCTTCGAGAATATAATAATGCCACATAAAAATTACTCATCTTCATACTTCTTATGGACGATGTCATCAAGGCATGTAAGGAGAGAACAAGAAAGTATTCAGTGGGGTACTGGAAGATGAGACAGGTCTATATTTCGGAGCTGGCATTTGCTGAAGATGTTGCCCTGATTGCTAAATCAGAGGCACATCTCCAATCCAACCTGCAAGTCTGGAAGGAAGAGCTGGAGAAGAGAGGGATGGTCATAAGCAGCTCTAAAACAAAATCCATGGTGATATCACGAGAAGAAAGAAAACATCAGATTAAGTTGGGAGAACAGGTCCTGGAGCAGGTCGACCACATTAAATATCTCGGAGCTATTATAGACCGAAAGGGAGGCATCAAAGAAGAGTTGGCCACTCGAAAAGCAGCGGCAGGGAGACTTTTTCAGGCCATAAATCGAGGATTCCTCAGCAAGAAAGAGATTGGTAAGAAAACGAAGATGGCTGTATACCGCTCCACCTATGTCCCAGTCTTGACATATGGATGCGAGTCGTGGGCAATGACTACAACCCACAAAAGCCAGATCCAAACCTCAGAAATGAGGTATCTGAGGAAAGTAGTTGAAGTAACAAGAAGAAACATGGTCCGCAACCAGACGATCCGTCAAGGCCTAAAATCCCACCCGCTGCAGACCCAAATAGAACAGTCCCAACTAAGATGGTTTGGCCATGTCTGCAGAATGGGAGAAGATCGGCTACCACGACAAGCATGGGAAACAAAGAGCCAGGGATCCAGACCTCCAGGACGACCCAGAGTCCGCTGGGAGGACAACATTAGACAATCTTTGAAGGACCGAGTACTAGAATGGAACCAGACCAGGAAGAAGACAGCTGATAGAATGGTCTGGCGCTCTCTCTTCCAAACCTCTACACCTCACGGTAGAAGGGGAACGACTAAGTGAAGTGAAAAATTACTTAATTTCTCCACAACTCTGGGAGCTCGAAAAATACGTCTTCCTTGGACGAATGAAACTTACGAAAGGCCCAGAATATTAGCCGTTAGAATAAATTAGCGCCACCGCGTTACGTCATTGACAACCGGTGACGTATCAGAGTATACGGCGTTCAATACAAGTTGAAGATCGTGCAAAACATGCATTACCACAAATAGACATATCTCCTCAAATAACAATGGCTATATGCCTTCGTGCGGCAATATACTATGACATATTAACTTTATTCCTTAACCGTGGGCACTTCCTTGCTCATGCACTGAGGATATCACTGCTTCTCCTGTGTTCAGTTTTTTCTTTTCGTTTCCTTTCCGTCATGTTTTGCACAGTCTCAGGATGTCAGTTTTGTAGTTCCATTTCTACTGCCACCTGATCAGTTTTCCTTACTTATTTAATGTTCGAATACTCCTGGTACTAAAAATACGTGTTCATCGTACCCACGTTTTTCTGTCTTCGTTAACTTTACGCTTCTACAGAAAGATATAACTTCTTACGTAGTGAATTCCTTATATAGCCACCTTCTCATATAGTCAACTTTTCAATGTAGATAACGTCTTATATTGGTCAGCGGCGTATATGAAGGTTTTACATAATCACCGTCTTATAAATTGACAGTTTTATATATTCGACGTCGTATACAAAAAACGTCTTACATATTCAACATCTTATAAAATGAATGTCTAATGTAGTAACATTTTTATATGGTGGCCTTCAAAGCATGTATGCATTGTTTAGACAGCGCAGACTGCACTGGCTTGGCCATGTTTCGCAGCATGGAAGATGGTAGCTTCTCCGAATATGTTTTTTCATTTCTCTCCTACTTTCTGCCCATCCTGTACCCTGCTCTTAAAGGGAGATTTTTTTTTGGGTGCCTACTCGGTTTGGTTTGGTTTCGTTTTTCTTCATTGCACACGGACCTCCATCAGTGCTCCGATCTCTTCCCTTAGATCACACAGGGAGGATCTCAGCACAGTGTACGAACTCCGTAGCAGCGGCAAAGATCCCAATGTGTGTATACAGGAATCACACACTCTGTAAATATTTTTGTGATGGGCAGGTTTCCTATTTTTTACCAGGGCAGCTGCCGCATTAGAGGCGGAAGCCATACCTCTTAGCCACTTCGATTGTGCCTACTAATGTTACTGAAGCAATTTAGATGTGGTTTGCCAACGCTGACATTTATTTTTACTATTCACTGTGCAAGTTCATACTTCTATTTGTGAGAAGGCAGAGAGAAACGGGGTGAGAGAGGGGGAAAACATGGCAAGCCGGGGGTAAAGGGGAACTAGTGTGTGGTGCACCCACCAGAAAGTTGGAGAATTTGTCATAGGTAAGTTCAGGTTATGAGGACTCCATTTCAAAACTCTTTCAGCAGGTACGCTTGATCTATACCGCAGACACCCTCCGTGCATTTCTTACTCACTTCATCAGTTACCGCCTGTGTAAAAACTCGCCTGTGCGTTTGCGTTCAGTTCAATAAGTGGATATTTAAACACAAAACAGAACTGTGTGTTAAAACATTACGTTAAAAAAACTACCAAGCTATTAATTACAACAGTAAATTAACCTACTTTCAAATGTGCTAATTTCTGACCTAGGATTTACTTTACTTACTTCTTTCCTTCCACTATTGCCGTGAAGCGAAGTGGGGAGTTAAAGTTTGCGTTCTTGAGCCAAGACAGTGTGTCGGGTTGGTTAAGTGAGCCCGTTTTGTTGTAAGATGTCTGTGATGTTGTCTATACATCTGTCTCGTGGTCTTCTCTGTGGCCTGCATCTAGATCTTCTGACAAAGATTAACACCGTTTTAACCTAAAAGTTAAAAGAAAATAAAAAAAAACATTTGTAAACTGCTTGTTGAAGGATTTCGTTTCGTTAAAAGAACGTTCTTGAAATGTTTGTAAAATGTTACTAGCACTTATGGTAGCCGGCTGTACAGAGTTTTGTCATATTAGCACAAGGTTTAACGTGTTTTTGTGCGTAACTAGCGACACTGGCTATATGTTAATTTTCTCCAACCCATACTAGTTATTTTTTTTCCTTGCGTTAATATGACTTCATATACATGTGAACTTGTCAACGTTATCTATCTATCTATCTATCTATCTATCTATCTATCTATCTATCTATCTATCTATCTATCTATCTATCTATCTATCTATCTATCTATCTATCTATCTATCTATCTATCTATCTGTCTATATGTCTGTCTGTCTGTCTGTCTGTCTATCTGTCTGTCTGTCTGTCTGTCTGTCTGTCTGTCTGTCTATCTGGCTCTCTGTCTGTCTCACAATTTCCTTGTTCGTTCCTTAAAGACCACGGAGCCATCATTGCTAATGGTTCCTTAAGGAATACAGCAACAAAGTATTTATGTGCTCTTGCTGCAGTGGCTTCTGTAGCTGTTTTACATGAAGAAGATGCCAACCTCAGTCACAACCTCACATTAGTCGCCTCTTACGACATGCCTGAGGCCAGTAGTCGCCCAATTCTTTCTTTGTCTCAATAGAGACCTGCGGGAACTACACACTATGTAGCGTATATAAATCTTTGTTTAAAAAAACTAGCGTATATAAATCATTGTTAAAAAAAACTAGCGTATATAAATCTTTGTTAAAAAAAACTAGTGTATATAAATCTTTATTAAAAATATTGTATATAAATCTTTTCAAAAACAGTGTATATAAATCTTTGTTAAAAAATAGTGTATATAAATCTTTGTTTAAAGAAAGTGTATATAATTCTTTGTTAAAAAATAGTGCATATAAATCTTTGTTAAAAAATAGTGTATATAAATCTTTGTTAAAAAGTTGTTTCATGATCGGGTGTGGTAGAATCATAAGATCAGCCATCTTATCTGTTTCAGCCTTTAAAAGATTTGGTTTAAACGGTATGCTATTATTATTTTATTGTATTGATTTATTTTGAAGTCTAATGGATTTAAAAAAAAAAAATATTTTTAAGGATTTGGTTACTTCACTCCATGCTGAAAACTTTGATGAGTACGTTGTAAGTGTGTTTCTGTTTGTGTTGAAATATGTTTTGATAATATTTCAATATGGTTGAAATTTTCCTAGGGTCTTTAGTAATGCTCTCTGTTTACTTACAAGTTTCGAATGTGCGTATGTACGTTTTGACCCCGTGTACAGTTTATTAAGTACACTTTATAATGTATTTTTTTATTAATTTATAAAAGTAATTAGGTATGCTTTTGTTAATTAATACACATAAACAAGTATGTCGCAGGCTTTGTTAATTAAATACATACCATCTCTGCAGTGGTCTCCGCTCGGTAGGTCTGAGTCCGAGGGCTTGTAAGTTCTGGTATTGGTAACATTTTCTGTAGTGAATTATTTTGCATGATCGACTGGTTAGGGGGGGGGGGGGGGGGGGGGGCGGGAAGGGGGGGGGAGAGAGGGGGGGGGGGGGGGGGGGGGGAAAGGGAGGGGGGGGGGGGGGGGGGGGGGGGTGGGGGGGGTGGGGGGGGGGGGGGGGGGGGGGGGGGGAGTGAGGGGGGGGGGGGGGGGGGAGGGGGGGGGGGGGGGGGGGGGGGGGGGGGGGGGGGGGGGGGGGGGGAGGCGGGGGGTGGGGGGGGGGGGGCGGGGGGGAGGGGGGGGGGGGGGGGGGGGGGCGGGGGGGGGCGGGGGGGGGGGAGAGGGGGGGAGTTTATGTTATTTTCCTAACTCGTTTGAGACCCTGGAGGCCACTTGGAGCATGAGTATACGTACTTCTTATCTACAGTTTCCACTTATTGGCAGCAGATGTCAACACATAATTGTTTAGTAGACAAAAATGAGGAGGAAAATACTAAATACAAAAATGGAGTAAACAAAATGTTATATATATATATAAATATATAAATATAAATATAAATATAAATATATAAATATATAAATATATAAATAAATATATATATATATATATATATATATATATATATATATATTTATATATATATTTATATATATATATATATTTATATATATATATATATATATATATATATATATATATATATATATATATATATATATATATATATATATATATATATATATATATATATATATATATATATATATATATATATATATATATATATATATTTATATATATATATATATATATATATATATATATATATATATATATATATATATATATATATATATATATATATATATATATATATATATATATATATATATATATATATATATATATATATATATATATATATATAGAGAGAGAGAGAGAGAGAGAGAGGAGAGAGAGAGAGAGAGAGAGAGAGAGAGAGAGAGAGAGAGAGAGAGAGAGAGAGAGAGAGAGAGAGAGAGAATAAAAGTAAAGAATTAATAAAACGCACACAGAGCACCAAAATTTAATCCATTTGAAACTTACGTTTCAAATGCAGTAAATAAAAAACTAACAAAAAAATTCATATACCCGCAACTTTTGATCACTCCCCCTGTGACGAAACGGGGCGACCTCTATCGATCTTTGGTTCTCTCCAGCAGTATCGGTACATTTATGGTACCGATTTTTATTATTTGCTGTCAATTATTGCACTTTTCTTTCTTTCTTCTTTATTTGTTTGCAAAGTAGCAGATATGTGATTTTATCAAATCACCCTGTAGGTGATAAACATCACATTTGGGACACTCCTTGCAGATATGTCACCGGTTTGTTACCCGGTCATCCCAGTCTACGAGAAGCTGAGATAAGATAGTCGCCGGCGCGTTTAGATTGAACAGCTGATAAGATGACATTACTGTCTGTGTGACACATGTGAGCAGACAAGAGTGATATAATCGCTTCCGTTCCTTGGTTAAAAAGTAATCATGGATTTATTACATTTTAGACAATATGAGTCTACAAATATGTTTGTGAGAGTGTATGCAAGGCATCAGATGTCCATATATGGTAATATGTGACCTTTGCAGGCACGCACCTTCTTTAACGTGGGACTATTTTGAAATATCACAGCCTATCCTGCATGATTTGAAATGATTGGATCTTTCTGATTAGGTTCATAACATCACTGGAGGGAATATAGGCTGACAATTTCACAGTTTTATTTCTCTGTGATTTTCACGCTCGCCAAGACAACATCAGACCTCGCCACAGTGAAAACTAGATTCATAATTCCTAATTGTTATCCGGACCATTTATTTGAGAACCAGATAAGACTTATAAAGCACAGGAAATCTCTTTCACATTTTAATAAGGAACACTGGAACTAGGAAATTGAAGAAACACGGAGTCAGAAGGGGCAATCTATTGTAAAATTAAAAGAAATCTCAGACACGTGTTGTAAGAGAGCGATTCGTCTCTTTTATTCATCTGTGCGACAAGTCTGTAGCCAGGATTGTCGTAAGTTGTGATTTACATTTCATATTTTATTACTAACATGTGAACTAACATATATATGTATATATTACCATGTGAATTTTATTGTGTGAACCTCGCTACTGGATGTCTAAGTCATTTGAGGCTGGCAACCTCAGCGTATAGAATGATGATTCATGAACCACCACTGCACGGGCTGGCGATTGCTTTATTGATAGTTTTGTAAAGAGAACTAAAAGCATAAAGTAGTTCTGGGTTCCCTATGGAGCAGGGAGGGAAAGATGAAAGACATGATGTACATTCTAAGAAAAAGACTTACATTTTCAAAGCCGTGTAATTGTCCCTATAAACATATTCACTTTAAAATTAATGTAAGGTTTCACGCTTTAAACCAGCGTAAATGTCCATGTGAAAATATTCATTTTAATTAATAGAAGTTTCAAACTGTTCCACAAGTGTAAATGTAATTTTTTTTTTTTTTTTTTTTTTTTTTTTGCGTTCGCCCGCTAATACTCGAGGCGAAATCTCAGGTTATTATTTTATGTCTAACCTGACATTGATTTTACGTGAGTATCCCTTTATTTCTTGTACAGAGACAGGTGTCCCTCGCCATTCAGGCAAATACTCGCCGATTTCGGAGGTACCCATTGCAGCTGGGTCGGCTCAGGAGGCGCCGCCAGTCCCTGGTCGACGACACTCCTTCAAATGTCCTCGCCAGGTCTCGAGTTAATCCAGTCCAAATCCCGGTCGACGAAAAATCCTCAAATGCCGTCGCCCGGGTTTGATCCTGTATCACCCGGTCGCCAGAGCGGTGTTGTAACCACTACGCTAGCGCGGCTCCCCTAAATGTAAATGAAACATGAATGAATTTATATTGTGAACACTTTTCAAACAGTGGAGATGTAAATATAAAACATATTATATCTGTACGTTTAGCCTTTTCATTTAAATGTAATGTAAAGCTAAAGCTATTCAGTTTATATGTAAAGGAAGTTTTATCCCGAGGGATTAAATTTAATTCTCATCGAGGGTAAACTCTGAGTTAAGTGGGATGGTGAAATAGAAGAGGGGGGACACATAACTATGTGTCGGAGAACACCATACTCAGAAGAGCGTTCTTTTCTATTCTTCTATCACAGTTATTGGTGGTACCAGCAGAACGTACTATTTCTGGAACAAGACGGGATCAGTGGCCTACGCTTTAAGACAAAGGACGCACTGTGTAGACTTTCCTTGAAGTTTCTGGGAGACGAGCTACACCCGACAACCTTGACCAGAGACGAGTGATCAGTGTGAAAAGACAGAAACGTCATTGGCAGCTAAGTTCAAACATATGCTGCCACTTGAACTTCTTAATGTGGTGGATTTTGATGTTAATTGGTAAAATGTGAATTTTATGCAGATGTGAGGTCAAGCTGTGAAGGCCACTGAGTCTAATAGATAATAGGGTTTGTGTTCTCATGGAACCTTTCTGCTACCACCCTACGACCTATACCAGCGACGTATTTTATCCTAAGTATAACAATGGTGTATGTCTGTTATCTGGCTAGTGTCTAGGGTAATGTAAAATATGCTGTAATAAAATGACAACAAATACACCTAAGAACAATATGAAAGTAATTAGCAACACCCAGAGTTAAGTTGAAAATGTGAAATCTTTTTTACAATTTATTGTTCCAGTATCACAATTTTGTGTATACTGGAATATTGAAACTCAAAATGATAATTCAAAGTATTTACATAAAATTGTTTCAATTTATAACTGAGTATATTATTTTTCACAACTTTAATTAAATATGTCAATCTGGAACCGTGTCAATTTACTCTTGCTCATATGAATGGGTAATTATTGAAAGAACGTCTGTCTTCATCATAATCTGAATGATGTAATACACATTTGGGAAATGAGAGTAGTTGAGTTTGATATATCAAGTGCCCGGAGACGATTTCTTAACTTAGTATGTTCTGGTATACAGGATGAATTATGTTCACATCACCAGCTTCCACTGCCAAGTCAGGATTCTGCTCTTGAAATATAACAAGGAGGCACACAGTCGATACTGCCTCAATTCTTTAGATGCAGAAGTATATACAGGTATAGGTTGACCTGGGCTCACTTTGAGTCATAGATGAAACCCTGGAACGATATAAATGCGCCCTACTCAACCTCTGATATACTCTCTCTTTCCCTAACTAATAAACATTTTTCAATCATATTCAGACTCAGCATGGTAACTAAACAATTAGTTAGCGTTCTTAATTGGTTTGTTACCCCATTCATGGTCAAATAAACTTCAAACTATAGTTTGACACTTTCCTTGACAAAGGAAACATTTTAAGTTAATAATATCAAGTCATGTACAATCACGGTGACTTGCTGAAGACGACGGCCAGTGGTTTTCCTGGTCTTATGTCATAATACTGTACAACAATTTCCCCATTAATATTTAATTTTACTTTCTCCCAAAGTGTCAGAAAGCCTGTCTGGCTTTTCAACAACATGTTAATATATTTCCTAACAACTCTGTGAAACAACACAAAGTTTGATGTTGACTTCCCTCTAGATAAACTTCTACCCACATAATTTTCATACATATTCAATAATACATAATAATAATAATAATAATAATAATAATAATGATATAAATGTTTTCTTTCTTACCGCATCAGAGAAATATTAACACTAATAAGTTTGATTTGCGATAAATATGGTCAAATCCAGATCGCTTGCTGGTGCAGATCAGCAAAACAAGATCGTACTAATATCTTGTCTTCACACAACTTTAGTGTAATACAAATTGTTTCAAGTGGCGACTACCACTACCTTCAAACTAGTTTTATTCCTCCGTTAGTATATTAGACTCCAGCCAATCAGGGACTGTTAGGCTTCTAGCGTCCTCTTTTTCAAAGCTGAACTCAATTTTCAAATCTTGGACTACCCTACCCTTTCCCAATATCTGTCAAGCTGAGAAAGATGTAGTCTGTTAGTCCATCTGTTTTCTGTCAATATCTCCTTTATTTATTGAGTGGTTCAAATTCTGATAAATAATTATTGATACCGTTGCTGTCTGTCACACAGTGCTTATATTTTTATACGTTTATTTATTATATTTACAATTATCGTTTTTCTTCTTCAATTCTTCAAATAACATATTTTCTTATCTACGGTAAGATACATTAACACTTTACTCTTCTATTACCCAATTAATGTCATTGTATTCGTCCCTGTCTTTTATTTTAGCATATAAGAAAATTATCTAAGTTTTTCTTCTATCTAACCTTCTATGCCCCGCTTGGGTGCCAATTTCAAATTATGTAAACAACAAAATCGAGACACTACCAACTATGCTCCTTTTCTCCCCCTCTCGTACTATATTTTCAAAAAATTTACACGTTAAATCGTAATTTATTTTTTCTTTAACTGTCGTTCTCATTCAGAACGAAAGAGCGCTTTTGTAGTACGTCACACAATTCGACAACGCGTTGGCCGTATGTTACCTTATAGTTATTTTTTAGCCCGAAATACACTGGTGTGTGTGTTTATATTCTGGCGTGTCCAACAGCGTTGATATAGGCATAGAACTGCGTGTCGAGCGAAGAGGGGTTTTGCATGACGGCGTTAATATTTGCGTTAATTCTTACTGCAGTTTCGTTCTACACTTCTGGAAAATGTCCGAATTGCTACTATTAGTGGCGTTAAAGTTAAAATCTTACGTTAATTCAGAACGGCAGTTTGGTGTCGCAGTTCTGGCAGATGTTAATTGTAAGTCTCAAGGACGAAACTAGGAAAGCGTGTAAGATTTGACGGCGGGATCATTGTCTAAGCATTACTACGGTACACAATTCAGCGCTCTACTGGCGTAGAGGACGACGATAGGCAAACACACACGGGCGGGTTTATTTATTATCATAGGAGTAAAATCTTACTGAATTTAGCGATTGTTTCACAGATTTCGCTACACTTAACCCTTTTCGCAAACCCCAAATACGAGGATGATAGCTTTTCTTTATCCATATTCATTCAAATTATTTTCAAACTGTTACAACTTCTTCTTCTTCTTCTTGCGATCGCATCTTTGATGATTACACCGTCAGACGAGTTCTCATGATGAATTCGACTGTTGTTTGAAGTTCCTCTTTAACTCCATATAGCTTTGAGTTTAGTGTTGAGTCATTGGGCCAGTATATCTTTCTTAACTGGTCATACAGAGGACAGTCCTGTAGAACATGCTCAGCAGTTTGTTCGTTTAATCCACATGTGCACAGTGGTGAAGCAGACAATCGTAGCTTGTGCATGTGTTTATTCAGTGTGTTATGCCCTGTCCTGAGTCGAAAAATAGTTATCTGTCCCTGCCGGTCGAGAGTGTGATAGTCGTCTTTGGGTTGGTTCTGTTCTCTTCTGATAGTCTGGATAGCTCTCTTTTTCTCAAAGTATGTGACTTCATTATCTTCTTGTTCACATTCTCCTTCCTTTTTTGCAAGTTTATCTGCCTTTTCATTTCCGGGTACACCACAATGAGATGGTACCCACTGAAGTATGGTTCTCTTTTTGGCAGCTACCTTGTTTAGTTCATTTCTCAGATGCGGGAGTTTACCACCCTTGAGAGCTTGCAGGACAGACAGTGCATCTGTGAGGATGACTACCTGGTGGCAGTCAGAGTTGGTGTTATAAATCATATTTGCAGCTTGCTCTAGAGCTTGAACCTCAGCTGTATAGTTGGAACAGAATTTACCAGTGGGAATGTGCCTAGTCTCATAGTGGTTGTCAGGATATGAGATAAAGATACCGGCACCTCCATTCCTAACAGCATTAGTTGCTGATCCATCTGTATAGGCATGTATCCATGATTGATCGGGATAGCTTTCTTGGATCATACTCAATGTAGCAGTTCGTTTTTGCAGATCATTATACTCACATCCACTTGTGAGACCACTGACTGATGTATTAATTTGGAGGGCACTGCTGGCCTGCTCCCATGGTACAGGGTATAGGGTGGGCTTCAGTGGTGTTGTCTTCATGGATAGGTCTTCTTGATGCTGTCTTATAAGTACTGTTACAACTAAAGTGATTATTAAATTTTGTTATTTGTAATGTTACAAATTTAACTCCGATTTGATCATTTTAAAGTTACTGCATTTTTGTCTCAGTCAATTACTACACACATTCTAAACAGAGCTATACTTGAATAAGAGAATTCAACTGAGTAAATCAGGGGTGGGGGCTTAAACGAGCTGATAAATAAGTGCTTAAATTCTTCACAAAAGTGGTCGGCAAGTTACAGAATTAACGTGCTCAGCGACAGCCAGCATTGTTTTCGCTTACCTGAATTTCTTGTGAAGACTCCCATGTGATAGAAGCTTTACTACTCTTCTATCTACATTTCTGCCAAGAGTAATCTTGCGTGCAAATAGATTCCATTGAAGCCTATATTAGATACTCTTGAGTTTTGGGCCATTGTTGGACCACTACTGCAAAGCAGGGGAGGCAATACCGTCACACTCCCAAAACTAAATAACGTAAAATGTATGTAGAATCTATGGTTTTGTGAAACAAAACAAATTTAATTTTAAAAAAGAGCACATACACAATTCGAAATTTTCATTTACATTACGTATAGTTAATGATGACGAGGGATGATGCCATAAGCAAATATCTCGGAGCCACCAAGAAGACATGCGCACCTTCATAGCGGGTAGATGCTGGAATTGGGTTGGCCACATTCTCAGAAGAGACTCTGACACCATCACCAGAGACCCTGACACCATCACCAGAGACTCTGACACATCACCAGAGACTCTGACACCATCACCAAAACTGCGATGCAACGGACTCCAGAAGGAAAGCGAAAGAGAGGCCTGCCAAAATGTACTTGGTGGGGAATTGAGGAAACAGAGATGCAAAGGTGTAATAAAATGCTCCGTTTTACCCCCTCCGCTCAGATATAAAATATTACAGCATTTGACTTTTTCCACTGTTGTCGTGGAAAACCTATAAATAATTCTATATTTTACCTTAGTTGAAGGCCAATAATACTAGATGTTTAAATTATCAAGGGTCACTATACAATCAAACTGTAGAAAGGAAAAATTAGCTAACGCAGTCTAAGAATCTATTTTTAGTTACAATTTCATTGGTTAACGCTAATATTAGGAAAAGAGAGAGGTGATACTGCAAATTTGCCAGACTAAAGCGAAACTTATTTCTACACAGTAAAATTAAAATCAGACTGGCAAACGTATTAATAAACACACAAAGTGTTTGGGGTTTTCGGTAGAATCACAATTTTGGACGCGTTGTCTCATTGGCCAGTGTGATTGATATTAGGGAAAGAAGAAAAGGGTAGTTGCTATTTGAATATAAATTTTCTACCAAGTAACGGTGAGAGCAGAGGGGGCGCTTTTAAACGAAAGCCTTTCAGTCTGGACGACACGGCAAAGCTAGATTTGTGCCATTATTTGCCAGTCATCGATTACTTGTGTAATATATTTCATTGATGCGGTAAGATAAATGATTTATTGATGTTATTACTATGTAGAGACTTAACCCTAGATAAGGGCGCCCACACATTTTGTGTCGTGCGACATTGCTATTATGGAAGCTTATGACATCCTAGGAAGCACATACATGCCTGAAGCAGATTTATGAAGAAAGTAAATAGAATTGTATTTGAATATTGAATATTATCATAAATCCATATTACAACTGTAAGACCAGGAACCACTGGCGAGCCTCAGTGTTTAATGAACACTTGTAAACATGCCTAGGATGCTGATACAAAAGAAAAGAAAACAATATCATAAGAAGGAGAAGTGTATACTCCATCTGATTGTGTGGAAGCAAATTAGTGTTTAAAACGACAGAGGCGTAGCAGCCATATGGAAGCAGGGCGTAATCACAGTACAAAGTGAATTCAACTAAATTAGGGGCTGGTTCACTTGTTTTGCACACGAGGCTGACTCCACATCATAATACATTTGAATAGTTGTGTAAAATATATGCCAGCATATCAACGAGCAAGGATGCCTTTATTTTGCAGGGTTTTATTTCCTGTTGCCTACTGGTGGCAGGAAAACTGCTGAAACATATTCTGAGAAACATAATGACCTCAGCAAAACTGTATGCTGTACCTGTTAGCTGGAGGAAGTCTCTTGGGCTGACGTTGTTTGCAGTGCAGTATTCTACATCGGAGCATATAAATATTAATAAGGTGAAAGTCCCATAGCTGGGCAACCTGACAATTCATCTTGGAAAAGAAAAAGTTTTCCCCAACTTGAATTATAACTAAAGTGGGGCATGATGATAACAACAGCTTCTCACATCAGTGACTTTCACTAATGACACAGTTAGATATCAGGCTGTGAATACACCCACAGTAACATTGTAGATTACTAGTGAGGGACAAAGAGTCCTTATTATTTATTTCTTATATGTACACTACTTTTCTTCAGTTTTCAACATTCCTGTCCCAAAAGAGATTTGAGGTACAGGAAAATAAATTGTAAAAATTAATTTCATAACTTTAACAACAGTCTTACTCCAGTTAATTTCATTGAGTTCCATTTGTGTAGGTGTGCGTCTTTTGTGCACCATATCACTACCTTTGCATAACCCTAGACACGTAGCCATATAATAAACATCACACCAATAAATAAGCAAAATATAGCACAGTGTGAGATCTTAGAGAGGTAGCGATAGGTCCCCTGAGAACTTAACATCAACATCAACTATTAGACTCAGGGTCTTACATAGCTTGACCTCACACTGTGGACACATACACCTACATTTTTCATTATAACATCTTAACCTCTCCAGTGTAATTCACTACAAAAGGCATGAACCAGAGCTGGAGCACCACACGAAGAATGGCTGCCGACCGATCAAAGTTGAGACATATTGCTGCTATCCTACAAGACGTTATCAGGCGTAACGGTCACTGACTGATTAGTCAGAGCTGACAAGGACTAAATAAGGAGAAGAAATAAAGGCAACAGAATATAATATCTATTATTATTAGACACGATATATTCTAATTATAACCCATTGCGAGTTGAACTGGATATTTCTCTTCATCAATTAAAAATATTGTATGTATAATGTTTCTCAGTTTTGACATTGCTTTCCATGTTTATTTACGATTTACCTGTCTCTTGTTAATATAAAAAGTTTCATTTGGACGGAATCGTTATTACAGTATATCTTTGCGTTTTTTAAACAAATTATGATTTTTGTGTTGGACTTTATATCTTTTGATCTCCATAAAGGTCGAAGCAAGTTTGGTATTCTCCTAATTAGATTTTCTGGATTTAGCTTTTCCTGCATTCGGTATTATTAACCCATGCTCTATTTTAGAATTATCATTGAAATGTTCAGCCTGTTTCGAGGGTGCACAAAAAGATGAATAGATTATTTGGTTAAGATACAGTTTTCATTTTATTAGTGATTCTGTTTGATTTTTGTATTGTTATCTGCATACGAATTCGTTTTTTTTTTTTTTTGGGGGGGGGGGGGGGGGGGGGGGGGGCCGCAAAGGGCGGGGTGTTGTATCCTTGCTTCTGTTCTTCCTTTGGTAAGAGTGGGAGGGTTGTATTTCCTTTCCGTACATGTCTACATATCTATTGTGTCTTTATTGTGTCCAATGTGCTTGCTAGATTTCAGCACGATTACTAGCAAGTCTTACGGGTTGTATTCATTTTTATTTGTTTTCTCATGTTTCTTACTTAGCTCTAGCTTTATGTCCATTCCCTGACGAAGGCCTTGTGGCCGCAGCGTTGGCAATTTTCATTGTCTTTTGCCCTAGTAAGACGGAATCACCCCTCCCCCGCCCTTTTATTTTCATTCACCACCCATCATCGCGTCTTACTGCAGTCCTTTTCAAGTTCTTAAGCAACTAATAAGAGAACGGAATATGTCTTGAAAGAGGCCAGTGGGCAAGTGAATCTTGTAACACGTATTGGAAGCAGGCAGTCCACGACTTTTGAGCCTGTTATAAGAAGTAGAAACATAGAATACGTAGTGCGGAGCAGATCGACAGCATTGACCTTCACAAACGTCGTTGACGGAAAAACTGTATGGTCATGAGATAAGACAGAGGCAATTTACCAATTTTATGACAGACATCATCATCAGCTGCCATCTCCACATCGAAAGTCTGCTGCAATTGATCTCCAACGTCATCTGTCTCTTGTCTTGGTGGTGCACTCTGATAGAATCTTTTCTGTTCATCTGTTGATGTTATCTTCCCACTTATAGCGCTGTCTTCCTCTTGCACGTTTGCCTTCAGCTCTACCCTTCATTATGGTCTTCTGTATGGTGTTATTTTTTGTTTTTTTATTAGCTAAAATATTTTAGCTGTTTAATTTTGATCTCCTTCACCAATTTGCGTTTCATTCCTAGATTTTCTAGGGCCGATGGCAGACATATATGTGGTTATATGAGACTGAACGTAGAAGGAAATAATTAACTAAGCTAAGATGCATGCGGTATCTGCCGATTTTGACGAGAATTATAATTTTCTTTTTTTAACTGCGTAGACAACCTGGCACCGAACGTCGAGTCCCAGAGTGGTAAAAGCGCTAACTTCACGACGTAAAGTTACTGTGCTCGAAACTAGGTAGCGGTACATTGTAGTCTACCCAGTTGTTAAATGAGTTCCTGACTTTGCTCTTTAGTTAGGGAAGGCAAAGACAGCGAAACAGGAAACCGGTCCCGGACTTCATAAAGCTGACTCTATGACTTCACTCCTTTTACAGCAGTATCTGCTATGGAACCACATTTACCTTTTTTAGAACGCCTCGCAGACTAGCAGGCTCCGATGCTGAGTTCGACCTAGTTTGACGAGCCTGGAAATGTTCGAGCGACGGAAGCGCAGCCAGTTTTGATTGAGAAGGTCGTGTGAAGGTTTAGTAGTATTTTTATTGGTAGTGGCTACATCTTGGCGCTAGCAGACATTTTGACTGCGTTTCTTGTGCACTTCCTTGTGAATTTCCGGTTTCAATAATAAGTTTTCTGTCTTGTGGGCCCATTTGTCTATTCAAAATGATGGGGCTTTGAAAGAATAATAAAAGAAAAAATTTATTAAGATTATTAATTGAATAAACAATAACACGCTTGAGAAACTGCTTGAACAGGCTTCTTGTCCCGAGCAGTTTTTAGGTTTTACCAAGACTCTAATATGGATGTCAAGTTTCTTTCTTTCTTTAAAATTGGGACTGAAGAATGTTTGAAAAATGTTGATAGTTTTGAATGCAACAATTAACTTGATTTATTTCCAGTAAAGAGCGGGTTTTAGAAAATCTGACTACAGGTATAACCAAGCGAGCGCATAAGGTTGTCTTTGGGAGAAAAATATAACATGTTTTTTTCTTAGTTGGCTTTCATATAACCACAACTACTTCTCTCAGAAAATTAGGATCCGCCTCAAGCTTCTCTCATGACCATACAGATATGAACACATCTATTTCTCTCATGACCATACAGATATGAACACATCTATTTCTCTCATGACCATTCAGATATGAACACATCTATTTCTCTCATGACCATACAGATATGAACATATCTATTTCTCTCATAAAATTGGTTATCTTCCTCAAGCGTCTCTATTGGTTGTACAGATATGACCATAACTATTTCATAAAATTGGCGATGTGCTTCAAGCTTCTCTAATGGCCGTACAGTTATGAACACATCTATTTCTCTCTTAAAATAGGCGGTCTGCCTCAAGCTTCTCTAATGGCCGTTGGATTCTAGAGGGTCCGTGTACATAACCTCAAATTTAACATGTGAAGTGTTTTTATTATGCTTTTATGTACATTTTTTCCCCAAGAAGGGGCCCATAGCCTTTATCGGACAAGAAAAGGGGTCTATTGCCTTCATTGAACAATCAAAGGGATCCGTGACACTAAAAGGTTCAGAAACTGTGATGTAAAGTCATGATTGTCAACTTCCAAATTTGAGAAGCTGCCCAAAGAAAAATATTTGTCCCTGAAAAAATCTTGGGCAGTACGGACATGTTAGAAATGTATCAAGTACCGGCACTTTTTAGTTTTGCCTCGCTCTGGCAAGGCGCGCCCTTTCAGCCTAGACATGAGGTCCGTCGGTTACATTAGGGCGCATGTCCAAATATACAAGACCTTGTAGTCTGGTAGACAGAATTGATTTTATATGGGAAATGGGATGGGAAATACACAAACATGTGGTGAATTATTCAGATGTTTCCAATTCTGAAGCCTCCTTAAAGCCTTGATCTAGGCAGGGTTAAGATAACACCATTAAGTGTTAACCTTTAAGACAGTGTTTCCATGCACATTCTTCCCTCCCATCAACGACTACATACGGAAACTTTCAAAGGTGGTTTCTTAGGAGAAGTAGAAACAAAGGTATTATGACCCTCTCCTCCCCTCTGTGAAGAACATGAGAGACCTGGAGAAGACCTGAGTTGCAGCACCATACACAGTCACCTTAGTTGCCTTCTACGACATGCCTGCTGTGAGCAGTGAGCCTATTCTTTCTTTGTCTTAGTAGAAAATCCCCCGGGAACCACGCGAAGATAGAAAGCCTTAAGTTAAGATATGTACGATCGCGCGTCCGATTGACCGAGTGGTTAGAGTGTAGGTCTCTCTCTGCAACGGTGCTGTGTTCGATTCACGGTATCGACAAGCTTCAGTCTACCGAGCTATAAATGGGTACAAGACTCTGCTCTTGAGTTGAGGAAGGCAAATGCATCGATGAAGGGAACTGGTCACCCCTTTTCATAACTCTGGACTTAGTATAGTGAAGCTTCTAACGATGCACTCCCCTTCAACAGTATCTACTATTGGACTGGCTTGAACTTTTTCCGTACAGAAGGTAAATGTCAATGAACAAAAGAGAAAATAAGAGTAGACGGATGAAGACGAATGAGAACTTTGTAGATTTTCATTTCCTTCATGTGGATCAGCGGTAATCAGCTCTGGAACTGTATGGATCTACTTTAGAAACAATAATCTCTGTAAAGATCTATCTTGATCAAATCATGTCTGTATTGAGGTTTAAAATTTTTTGTCTTTGAAATAAGTGCAGCCTATATTGACATTGTTATCTCTACTGTGCGACGCTCTTCCTGCAATTCCGTTAACGGATCGGCGACATTTTCAAACTAAATGATGTTTTACAGAGTTTTAACTGCCTATTAAGTTCAATTTTTAACCTTTTTGTTTGTGCCATGGACCCCTGTGATTGTCAGATGAAGGCTATGAGCCCCTTTGATTATCCGATGAAGGTTATGGTCCCCTTTGATTGTCCAATAAATCGTTTGGTCCCCTGTGATTGTCCGATAAAGACTATGGTCCCCTTTGATTGTCCGATCACGACTATGGTCCCCTTTGATTGTCCAATAAAGGGTTTGGTCCCCTTTGATTGTCCGATAAAGACTATGGTCCCCTTTGGTTGTCCGATGACGACTACGGTCCCCTTTGATTGTTCGATAAAGCCTATGGTCCCCTTTGATTATCCAATAAAGAATTTGGTCCCCTTTGATTGTCCGATAAAGATTATGGTCCCCTTTTATTGTCCAATGACGACTACGATCCCTTTTGATGGTCCGATAAAGACTATGGTCCCCTGTGGTTGTACGATAAAGCCTATGGTCCCCTTTGATTGTCCGATGAAGACTACGGTCCCCTTTGATTGTCCGATAAAGGCTATTGTCCCCTTTGATTGTCCGATGAAGACTATGGTCCCCTTTGATTGTCCGATGAAGACTATGGTCCCCTTTGATTGTCCGAAAGTCCCAGTGCCAGAGAAGTACACTGGTATCACAATTGAGTTACGGCTGTGAATACTCTGAGCTGGACAATAGATTTAGGCGTTGTCCCCTCACTCTTATCTCTGTGTGTGTGTGTCGCGTTACACATATTTTCACAAACAAAGCAAGTGGTACCAAATCTTGCTACACCCCCTTTGATTGTCCAATAACGATTATGGTCCCATTTGATTGTAGAATTAAGAGTATAGTCCCCTTTGATAGTTCAATGACAGCTATGGTCCGCTTTGATTGTTCAATGAAGTCTATGTTCCTCTTTGATTGTTCAATGAAGACTATGGTCCTCTTTGATTGTTCAATGACAGCTATGGTCCCCTTTGATTGTTCATTGAAGTCTATGGTCCTCTTTGATTGTTCAATGAAGTCTATTGTCCCCTTTGATTGTTCAATGAAGTCTATGGTCCTCTTTGATTGTTCAATGAAGTCTATTGTCCCCTTTGATTGTTCAATGAAGTCTATCGTCCTCTTTGATTGTTCAATGAAGTCTATGGTCCTCTTTGATTGTTCAATGAAGTCTATTGTCCCCTTTGATTGTTCAATGAAGTCTATGGTCCTCTTTGATTGTTCAATGAAGTCTATTGTCCCCTTTGATTGTTCAATGAAGTCTATGGTCCTCTTTGATTGTGCAATGAAGTCTATTGTCCTCTTTGATTGTTCAATGAAGTCTATTGTCCCCTTTGATTGTTCAATGAAGTCTATGGTCCTCTTTGATTGTTCAATGAAGTCTATTGTCCCCTTTGATTGTTCAATGAAGTCTATGGTCCTCTTTGATTGTTCAATGAAGTCTATTGTCCCCTTTGATTGTTCAATGAAGTATATGGTCCTCTTTGATTATTCAATGAAGTCCATGGTCCTCTTTGATTGTTCAATGAAATCTATGGCCCCTTTGATTATTCAATGAAGTCCATGGTCCTCTTTGATTGTTCAATGAAATCTATGGTCCCCTTTGATTGTTCAATAAAGTCTATTGTCCCCTTTGATTGTTCAATGAAGTCTATGGTCCCCTTTGATTGTTCAATGAAGTCTATGGCCCTCTTTGATTGTTCAATGAAGTCTATGGTCCTCTTTGATTGTTCAATGAGGTCTATGGTCCTCTTTGATTGTTCAATGAAGTCTATGGTCCTCTTTGATTGTTCAATGAAGTCCATGGTACTCTTTGATTGTTCAATAAAGTCTATTGTCCCCTTTGATTGTTCAATGAAGTCTATGGTCCCCTTTGATTGTTCAATGAAGTCTATGGTTCTCTTTGATTGTTCAATGAAGTCTATGGTCCTCTTTGATTGTTCAATGAGGTCTATGGTCCTCTTTGATTGTTCAATGAAGTCTATGGTCCTCTTTGATTGTTCAATGAAGTCTATGGTCCTCTTTGATTGTTCAATGAAGTCTATGGTCCTCTTTGATTGTTCAATGAAGTCTGTGGTCCCCTTTGATTGTTCAATGAATTCTATGGTCCTCTTTGATTGTTTAATGAAGTCTATGGTCCCCTTTCATTGTTCAATGAAGTCTATGGTCCCCTTTGATTGTTCAATGAAGTCTACGGTCCTCTTTGATTGTTCAATGAAGGCTATGGTCCCCTTTGATTGTTCAATGAAGTCTATGGTCCTCTTTGATTGTTCAATGAAGTCTATGGTCCTCTTTGATTGTTCAATGAAGTCTATGGTCCTCTTTGATTGTTCAATGAAGTCTATGGTCCCCTTTGATTGTTCAATGAATTCTATGGTCCCCTTTGATTGTTCAATGAAGTCTATGGTCCTCTTTGATTGTTCAATGAAGTCTATGGTCCTCTTTGATTGTTCAATGAAGTCTATGGTCCTTTTTGATTGTTCAATGAAGTCTATGGTCCTCTTTGATTGTTCAATGAAGTCTATGGTCCTCTTTGATTGTTCAATGAAGTCTATGGTCCTCTTTGATTGTTCAATGAAGTCTATGGTCCTCTTTGATTGTTCAATGAAGTCTATGGTCTCCTTTGATTGTTCAATGAAGTCTATGGTCCTCTTTGATTGTTCAATGAAGTCTATGGTCCTCTTTGATTGTTCAATGAAGTCTATGGTCTCCTTTGATTGTTCAATGAAGTCTATGGTCCTCTTTGATTGTTCAATGAAGTCTATGGTCCTCTTTGATTGTACAATTAAGAGTATAGTCCCCTTTGATTGTTCAATGACAGCTATGGTCCCCTTTGATTGTACAATTAAGGGTATAGTCTTCTGTGATAGTCCAAGGAAGGCTATGGTTCCCTTTGCTTGTCCAATAAAGGCTAAGGGCCAATTCTTGGGGGGGAAAATGTATAAAAGCATGACAACAAAATTTTTTACATTTTAAATTGTAGATTATGTTCACGGACTCTGTTTATCACTAACAGGACATCACTGCAAATTGACACTACTTCTAGTTAGCTCATAGAATTCATTCATGGACCCCCAAAGGGTCCTTGGACTACGCTAAGAAACCCTGACTTTAAGGAAAAGATAACGTTCCTATCTTCCGCTGTTTACGAATGAGTAAATTTTCATATAGTATAGTTCGCAAGTTTTCACCACGAGCGTGGACAAAGAATTTTAATCGTAGGGATGCTGCGCTTTTACAAGCGGGCATGAGAAGGCTGGTCCGAATTTCCTTGGCTTATAATTTCTTCTTTTTTTCCCTGTCCGTCATCTAGAGATCAATCTCTGTGTATAATCGTTAGATCGCCAGCCCCTGATGTAGGTAATAATTCGTAATAGCGCATGCCCCATTGCCTCGTGTAGTCTCGGGGTCCCTTATGAAGTTCAAAAAGAATATAGCTATTGTACCCTTAGGCATGTCGTACAAGGCGGCTAATATGAGGCTGACAACCTCATCATGTAAAACAAGTTGCTACATAAACCACTACTGTAAGATCACGTGAATACTTGGTGCAGACGTCCTGTAAGTGGACCAGCTACATTGGTGGCTCCTTACTCCATAATAAGTGAAAAGGAACACGATGATGACATGCCCATTGGAAACACGATCGGACAAGCTAGCAGTAGACATCACATTGCCAAACCTAACATTGACTGATGTCATCTTCCCATTTGCCTTTGAAACTCAAGCGTATTGATTATGATCTATCTGTTATTCCTTCTTTTGCCTATTGGATATATAGCTTCAAAGTTGTTTCGCTTCTATTCAGACACCTTGTTCGTTATATGCTTATGTTTTAATCTCCTTGGCTGGCGCAGTTTTTACAGCCAGACTTAGACTGCACCTGCAGTAATGCTAGGAATAATTTCTTTTTGTGGATGCCTCCTCCAACGGTGCCAGACTCGATTTCGTTTTTTGAGCGAGCGATTTCGATTTTGTACCATCTTCTCCATCTTGCAGAAAGTTCAGGGCGATTTACATCCGTGTGGCGGATGTTCTTCTTTGTCTGCGCCTTCCACCTGGCAACGTTTTATTACCTGAACGATAGCCCGGTGGAGCCCTGGCTGATTGCAGGCTTGGTAGCAACCGGTGCACGGAACAGTAACTTTTCGATGGGGAATTCCCTGAACTCCTTATATGTAGAGAAGTCAACTTTCTGAGGATGGCAGTGAAAATATTTTGTCTCAGAAGAATAAACTCCGTTCGGCTAGAGTCCAGTGGTAGACAACTCTGAAGCTGCGGTGATCTACTTTCGAAACACTGACATTTCTAAATATCTACCTTCATAAAATTATACCTGTTTTCAGATTTCAGAGTATTTGGTGTGTGAAATCAGCAATGCCTTTATGAATAAATGGGAAAACTGCAGAAGGGATTGCGTCTATAATTAGTCTAGGTCGTCCTTAGGAACATATTCAGGTTACGTTGAGAGATCGTGCTAATGACCGCTGTCTACGAAGCACTATTTTGTGATGCCTAGTTGGCAGAAAGGATTGTAACGATTCGCTCCCATAGCTAGGCGATGGTGTCATTTGGAAGATCCTGGGTTCGGTTCCTGTAAGCCTATCACTTCTGTTGTCTAGTCTTCTACTTCTTTATTTCTGACGAGTGCCTTAAATATACATTTGTTATTATTTATTTAATGCCTTTATAACACTTATATTCCTGCAGTTGCGCGTAAAGAGCGGTGGAAAATACATATTAAATTTTATTTTACCGAATGTGAACTTTACTTCAAAGAAAATATCGCTTTCCTATCTTATGTAGTTTACTAATAAAATTACAGTTAACTATCTCGTGGGTTTTTTATCATCAACCATCGCCCCTCAGTAGTTACCATCCCGTTGTGGAATCACTGGAAATGAGAGAGCAGATGCTCTATCTAGAAGTGGTAGTAAAATGGAACAATTCTTCAGCCACCCATTGCCCTATCGAGAAGCTAAAAATATCATCCACAATAAGTTCAAAAATCAGTGGAAGGAGGAAGGTGATATATACAACAGAGATGACCCAATCCACCAACTGAACAGACACCAATAGACCCTCATTTTACGCCTGAGAACTAGCCACTGCAGATTACTGGGTCATCTCTATCGCCTCAGGATATCTCATACAAATGAATGTCCATGTGGAACTGGAATCCAGACCCCCAAACACATTCTCCAAAACTGCCCAACCCATGATGACTCACGACATCTGACCTGGCCAGGGGGTGCTGAGATGAAGCAGAAGCTATGGGGCTGCTGCGCTGACCTGGAAAAGACTGTGGACTTCGTCCTGGCGACAGGCCTGCAGATTTAGCATGACTATGAACTGAAAGCAGAAGAAGACTGGGAAAGCGAAAACAAACACCTTTAATTCTGGGGATACTGGGATTTTAAATGCGGGTGGGAGAAGGCTATCCTAAATTTCCCTAGCTTAAACATTACGTTTCCCATCCGTCACCTAAAGATCTATCATATCGTCGACTTTGGTCTACCGTTAAATCGAGATTGCCCACCCCTGGGCTAGACTGTATATAACTTCCAAATTGCAAAATAGGTAGGGGGGAGGGGGTGGGAAAGAGATAATCCCAAGATCGATCGCCTTCCAGTATTGAAGACAGTTATCTGTGTTATCTCCAAAAACGTCTATTTTTTGTCTGCTGTAAAACGTGAGATAAAGCAAACAAATTAATAAAAGTATGTATTGAGTCGGGTTTTACAATAGAACGCTACACTACTAAAAAAAGAGACGTTTCGGGGAGAACCTTCGTCAGCCATAGTCACACACATAAGAAACAACCACAAGAAATTTAGACAGGCTAAGAAAAAGACAAACAAACAACGGGCACTGTAATTGAGCTGGAAAAATAGAAGATAAAATGATCCACACATAAAGGTGAACCTGAAAGAAGAACACAGTAACAACAAGTATGTAAGTGAAAATACAAAACCAGACAGAAAGAAATATCAACTCAGGGAATCTAACCAACAAAAATATAACAACAACAAAGATGAAGAAGGGAAAATGAAATGACAAAGCAATGAAATAAAATAAACGATTATCATGTGGTGAGATCTAGATATGCCAAGTGGCCAATTGAGAAGTCGGAAGTAAAAGAGGTAATCGGATACACCCAAGACTAATAGACTAGATTATGGATAATTCCTCTGACACGTCGTATTTCCGTTGTTTCGTTCTTTAGTTCGTACATTTCTAATAATCCTTGCATTATGGCTGTGCCCTGTGTAGTACCCACGGGTCTTTGATGAGACAAATGGTAGAATACGACAAATTCACAGTTATGTATGTCCTACAAGGCGGCTGATATGAGCTTGTGCAAGAGGCTGACAGCTTTGTTGTGAAAATGAAATTGCTACAAAAACCACAGCTGCAAGAGCACGTGAATGGTTGGTACAGGCTTCCTGCCAGGGCACCACCTACAGTGTTAGCTCTATGCTCCATAAGGAGCGAAAAGAAAAAATGATGTAATGACATTACAGGACAGACTGAAAAGGGTTGCTCGTTCGGACCCTAGGGATTTGAGTTTTCCCTCTTTACCCTTGTGCAATTGGGGTGGGGTTCCAGGGCGTACATTCAAATCTAAGAATGCTTCCTCAACCCAGCGGTTGAACAGTGGTAGAGTTGGTAAAACAAACCAGATCAACTAATTGGCAGGTGATGCAATGCCACGAGATGAATGGTCCACGACCCCAGCAGGGGTCATCACTGATGAGGATAACAAGGTCAAGGTATTACCATAGCAGATACTGACGTAGGGGTGTTAGATACTACAATATACCTGGTCTAGCATCGAGAGGAGGGTGACCAGTTCTTTTCCTCGCTGCCTTTTCCTTCTCTAACTCAAGAGCAAAGTCAGGTACCCGTTTACATTTGGTAGACTGGAGCGTGACATTACCGTGAATCGAACCCGGCACTTTTGCCGCGAGAGACCAGCACTCTATCCACCCTGTCAATCGGACGCTTATAGCGATGAGGTGGAACGTATATATGCTACATGTTTTTGTATTGTAAAGACAGCTCATGCTTTGTCATACTAGATGGTTTTATGTATCAGGCGATTAATGTCGTTGGCCATACGGTACCAAACATCTTAATTCATTCATCACTCTTGAGTCCCCTTGGGAGCATAGGCCTTCAATGAATTCACGCCGAGCTCTCTTGTCCTGGTCACAGCAAGTGAGTCTTCTTCGTTCGTCCTGAAAAGGACGTTGGTTGCGTTGCGTCCGTTTACAGCGAAGCTGCGATATTTGCGCCTTTCGGCCCGACGCATCCGACTTCAGCACGGAATTTTTGGGACCGGGTTAGCCTTCCCTCTTCGATCCCTACTCACTCAGCCAGACTGCAGTAATGCAGCCTGTTTCCAGGACCAGCACTTGGAGGTGGAGTAGGGTCTCGGTCAGCTCTGGTTCGCTGACCCTAACGCAAGCAGTCTAGCTATGGGTCGCTAACTGCATTTCTCACTGTTGACGCGTCTTAGGTCCCGCAAGTGAGTCTGACAATACACAGGGGAAAAACAAAGATAATAAGAATAAATGCAAGAAATGATAGCTAGATCAATCTTGAAGAAACACCGTTCAAAGATGTAGAATCATACACATGTAGTGGCAGCAATATAGACAAAGTTGGAGGGACGGGCAATGATATCAAAATAAGAATACAAAATTCAAGAGAGCTTTCACTGCATTGGGAAACATATGGAGAACAAAAGAAATCAAGTCCAACATGAAAATAAGAATCTTCAAATCAAATGTCAAGTCAGTCCTATTGTATGGCTCTGTAACATGGAGGGCAACAAAAACAACAACCAAAACCCTAGAAACTTTCATAAATGGATGTTAGCGTAGAAAAGAAGGATTGAAATTGTATGGCCGGGTAACCAATGTGGAACTGATGACAATAACCAGACAAGGGCCAGTGAAACAATAGGTGAGAATAAGAGGCTGGAGATGGATAGGATACACATTGAGGAAATCTGTTGATAGCATTACAAGGAAGTCCTTGTTTTGAAATCCCCAGGAAAAGAGAGGCAGATGTAAACTAAAAAACACAAGGAGAAGAGAACTGGCGATAGAAGGGAAAATGATGAGGAAGACATGGAAAGCACTTGAGCTGATGGCACGTGACAGGACGGACTTGGCATGTGTTTATTGAATGCCTATGCTGCTTTGGGAGCTAAAGAGTATTGATTGATTGATTGATTGATTGACTGATTGACCTCATGTTCTGAGCATCTTTTCAAAGCTATAATATTAAATCCAGGGGCCCCTACCAGATTGCTTCAAATCGGGCCCTGCAATTACTAAGAGCGACCCTGTGTCTGAGGTCGTATCTTGTATGGGTGTTTCTCCTAGCGTAGACTGGCCACGATTTGCTGCAGCACTTCTCATAATTTGTTGTTGTTGTTGTTGTCTCTGTGTATTTTCAGACCCAGCTGCTGTGACATGTCATCAAGTAATCTCATTTTACAAAACATCTTACTGGTGTCATATTTCAGTTTCATTTATTCATTTCTTGGTTTACATTTACATTTTGTTGTGTATATTTCTGTGTAAATTTTTCCTAGTAATTTCTGCTCTTTTTGTTTCAGCTGTTGTATATATTTATTTAGTTGAATTCTCTGTCCCTTGTCAAATTTTATTGTTGACGGAGGAATCCCACTGAACGAGACATGATAATCGATGATTGGAAACTCTATACAGAGCGTTACAACGAGAGGCAATCTGATCATCAGAAGTACCCCCCACCACCCATCGGACAAGCGTTTCGGCCCTTTAATCTCCATTATAATCTTTTAAAAAAGCATGGTGAAGGTAAGCACTTGGGTCATGACTCCCAAGTGTCAGCCTCTTGCTGTCTTTTACAGCCTGCGCTGGAAATTGGACCCATTCCACCTTGGTTGCGACTTTCAAGTTCACTGCCGGTTTTATCCATGATGCCAGCTGGAGGCACTTGTCGAAGTAACCATTGTGTTGTATTACAAATTACTGTCCTGAAGTCCATAGCCCGTTGCAGTTGTTCCACAGCCAACACGATGCCTGTTTCCGCAGTTTCATCGAGCCTCTTAAATGCCGTTGTCATTGACTGCCCTTTCACACCCAATAGTTTCAGTTGATCATACACTGAGGCAGCCACTAGACCTCTTGCACCTGCTTCTGCAGCTATGACTTTTGTTGTGAACCCGTCATGTCTCAAGTCCTTGACCAGATCATTATACTTGGTGTCACGGAATTGCTTCCCCTGCTTTGCAGTAGTGGTCCAACAGTGGCCAAAACTCAAGAGTATCTAATATGGGTCTTCAAAGGTGTCTACCTTCGCACAAGATTACTCTTGGCAGAGTTGTAGATAGAAGTATGATGATGCTTCTATCTCAAAGTAGTTTCAGAAGTCAAGAACAATGCTGTATTGGGCATGGCAATTGTCAACTTTTATCTGATCCGTCACCTTTTATGAAGAATTAAGCAATCATTAAGTTCAGCTCGTTCAAGCCCCCACCCTGATTTACTCTGTGGAATTCTTATTATACAGGTATAGCTCTGTTTAGAGTGTATTTAGTAATTTGACTGAGACAAACATGCAGTACATCCAAAAGGATTAAATCGACGTTAAATGTGTATATTTACAAATAACACATTTAATAATCACTTAGATTTAACAAGGTTTTAAAAGAATGAATAATGATTTATCATAAAAATTCTCATCACTGGTGTGATGTAATGAGGGTTTTATGTAAGAAATCACTTGGCAGCTTTTAAGTTTGACTTAGCTGCACATGGTAGGTTCTGCTGCCGCTGGGTTTTTGGGTTCTGTGCAGATAGGTCATTGGAGTTCTCGCGTCTCTGACAAAAATTAAAAGCGCAGTACGTTCCAAGATCAGGAAGTAACTGCAAAGCTGGTCTCACGTCTCTAAGACCCTCTGATGATGGTGTCTGGTTCTACGTCAGGCCACTTCTACCCTCACTTTGTTCCAGAGATTAGTACCAGCAACTGGTACCACCACCAAGTATGGTAAAAGAATAGAAACAAAACGCTCTCCTGAGTATTGAGTTTCCCGACACATACTTATGTGTTCCCATCTTCCTATTCCACCATCCCATCTACCTCAGAATGTACCCTCGATGAGAATTAAGCTTAATCCCTCGAGAAAAAAACTTTCTTTACATTTAAATTGAATAGTTTATATTTATTTTACATTCAAATGAAAAGGTTAATAATATAGATAGAATATGTTTACATTTACGTTTACATTTGTTGGAAAATGTTCACAATATAGATTGAATTTGTTTTCAGTTACATCTACACTGGTTGAAAAATGTTTACAATATAGATAGAATATGTTTTCATTTACATCTGCACTGGTTGAAAAGCTTGAAAACTTTCATTATTTTAAAGTAAATAGGTTTACACAGAATTTACATTGGTTTGTACTTGTAAATATTATAAATAGAATGTACATACTTTCTTTCATCTTTTCCTCCCTGCTTCATGTGGAACTTGGGACTACTTATGCTTTTAGTTCTCTTTAAGAAACTAGCAATAAAGCAGTCACCAGCCATTGCAGTGGTGGTTCATGAAATCATAATTCTATAGGTTGAGGTTGCCAGCCTGAAACGAATTGTACATCCACTAGCGATTTTCACATATAAGTATTCACATGGCAATATATACATATTAGTTCACATGTTAGTAATGAAAAATATAGAATGTAAAATGCACAACTTACGCCAATCTAGGCTCACAGACTGTTTGCTCAGAGGAATAAAGGCACTGGAATAGGCCTCTTCTACGTTTTCTTAGGGGTCGTTATTTTAACAGTGAATTCCCACTTTGACTGTGGTTTAGATTCCTCAGATTCCCGGGGTCCTTGTTAAATGGTAGAGTTTATTCTGGGCTTTGAAGTAAAAATTGCTCAAACAATGGTCCGGGTCCGATATAAGAATCTTGATTCTATGGTCTGGCAAGGTCTGGTTGTCGTCTTGGCAAGCGGTTCTCGCAGTTGCAAAAAGTATCAGATTATATTCACTGTCTTCCATATCATTTGTTTGTGACGATGCTAACAGCGCCTTAATCGTTTCAAACATGCGTGTTTTGGGGGGTAATTTCAAATATTTCCACGTAGGAAAAATTCTGCGCGTAATGCACAGGTCACCTCTCCCATATATGGAAATAAAACATCCGATTGCCTTCTTTGCAAACTCACACACACACACACACATCTGTAAACTCATTCGACAATGTGTTTCAGATGTAACATCTTACTTTCCTCTGACACATGTGGGCCAGAAATGATTATGTCATTCATGTCTGTTCAAAATGTGTCGCACAGACAAGTAATCTCTATATCCCTCGCTTGTGCCAACAAAACTAAATGCGAAACTGACCAGGCCTGTATGGGGTTTTACCTGCGTTAATCTCCGCAAAGCTGTGAAGCGCCAAGCCCATGTGATGAATTATCACGCAAAAAAGGAGTGTCAGAATGTTTGAAAATACAAAATATCTGCTACATAGCAGAGAAAGAAAGAGGTGTCGACCATTGAAAAACATGTAATTAGTCAGTACAACAAATGTCACTGATGACTTCCGTAGTGAAGCAGGGATCGACCCAAATAATGTCACACTTGGCCACTTTGAACTACGGTAATGTTGCTCGTCCAGTCTGGAATCAAATAGCACTGTCAGCTCAATCAGTATAATCTGGTGGGACGATGAGGAGTGCAGCTCTATGTCTGGTCGTCTTCGAGATCTCCTAAAGATTTCCGGGTATGTCCCTCACCAAGGTAGATCTACTGTCGTCTACCAGTCATTTGCACGTCAAGAATAGATGATAAACTGATGTTTGGATTTTTTGGGAGCCACGCTGGTGTAATGGTTACCACACTGCGCTAGCGATCAGTGTTCAAGTTTCAAGCCCGGGCGCTGTCATTTGTAGGAGTGTCATCAACCGGGATTTCGATTGAATAACCTGAACGACTCCTGAGATAAACCCTCTGTGGATGGGAAGGAGTGAAGCTCCTGACCGGGTTGGAAGGAAAGTCATAGGCTCCCCAGCCTCGCAATGACATGTCATTGGGCCGAAGGGCTGAAAGCCCAAGTGCCGCAGGTTAAGGAAACAAATATATATATATATATATATATATATATATATATATATATATATATATATATATATATATATATATATATATATATATATATGTCGTAAATTTATTTTGAGAGAAAAGAGTCGTAGAAATAGTGGTCCGGTTTAGAGTGGAAAATGATGATGGAGAGCTCAGTGATAGAAAATGTAGAGATTTAATAGTTACTTCACAGCGTGCTGGAGGAGAGTAAAGACAGACTTATTTACGACAAATCGTGTCTCTCAATCTTCTCTTTCACTCTCCTGGTCAAACAATTATTTGCCAGTTTTCCAGACTCGCATCTGCGCGCACACCGATTCGGTGTTTTCAAACACACACACGACGTTGATACAAACTATATTAAACGAATAGGGGAAATGTTGGGCTTTGGGTATATCCAACACACAGAACTAAATGAGTTTATGTGATTTTATTCACTATAACATCAATCACTAAAAAATATCAGATATTACATAAATTATCATAAGTACACAAATGCAAATAACAAATTTGGGAGGGGTGAAGAAGATTGGAATCGACTAAGCCCTTCCCGCTTATTAGACAAAGACAAACCCAGTCCAGAGATAGATAATATCAGGAACACGGGTACGTTAACCTAACAGTAAAGTTAATTACTCAGAAAGAGGTGTTACCAAGTTAGGTATAGGTGATAGAAAAAAAAACCTGTTCTTCCCAGCTGTTCTTCCCTTTACTAAGCAAATGGAAAGGAGGTGGTTTTTAAACAGAGTTAACAAATTATCAACTATCCCACTTAAAGGAACAATGTAGGGTATACAGAAAAGATATATGTTACCAGGTAAGCAAGTTAACAAAATGGTCACACAAAAGAATTAATTTCCTGTCATTCATACACGCGCTAGCAAAGGCCTTCACTCATCTTGCTCTCACTTACCGATTGTGAAAAAATCTTGCACTCCATAGAATAACACAACAGCAGTTACACCTCAACTAAATGTATGAGTGTTTGTTCAAGTTCTAGCCCCAGATTATCGGGTAGGCGGTCAGCACATAAAAGGATCCCGTAATCGCTGGAAAATGAATCTGTAGTTGTGTCTCTTTACTTAATAACAGTTTCTATGGGAGGGCACGGTCTCTGATACCGGGGTGAGGATGGTGTGGTCTATTTGACTATGCCGCGGATAATAAAATTCTTACGCGTGCTGGTACACTTTATCCGTGAGGTATGGTTTAAGTCCAGTGAGAAAACTAAGTCACATCACTGTTCAGGAAATTATGAATTATCTCTCTGTGTCAGTAAACTAACAAAGCTCGGGCCAGTGTTCTTCTTCCCGTTACGACTTAAGTTGTTTGATGGTGCGTTAAATTTGTCTTTGGGTGTGCTTTCTTTGCTATAAGTTAGATAGCGGAATTCCAAACATAGAATCGCCTCAAAGATTAAAAATTTACACAGTCTCAACAAGTTCTGCGTCAGGGGAACTCTACACACTGTTTATGCTTTGCTTTGCTTAGATTGATTTCTTTATTGCTTTCTTAATGCTGGGATCGCACAGGTTACGATCACTCTGTATGAAAGAAAAAAAAACATGTAACATACCGAAAACAAATAACCTTCTAAAGCGCGATGAATTTCCCGTTTAGCCTATAATACACTCGAGTATTTAATTATGTATTTAATAAACACTGCGCGAATTCTAGTGGTTAAAAACCCACATCTATAAAACTAGGACTTAACTGAATTTATTAATTATAAATTCCTTCGCGACTTTAAAAGTTAATTTAAGCATCTATTATCTTTTGAAATAATATAATAGATAGATCATTATATTTAAAACTGGAATTCTTGAGATGGCTTAATTAAATAGATTTAAATTAACACAAAATCCCTTGAAATAGAATGACTAGACCACTGATCACTTTACACAATATATATTTTACCGCTTTGCACAGAATTAGAAATCACTGCAAATATATATAAAATCCAGGGGAAAATCTATAACAAGATTTTAATAAAGCTAGTGCTTCTGTAAAGGTCTGGCCAGCGAGTGATAACGTGTCTAGTCTTTCATGGTCTATTTAGCTAAAATGAAATGTAAGTTGAGTGGGACATGATAAACTTGACAACTTATTTGATCTCACGAACTTTTGGGGATCTGACCGCCAAATCAAGAGAAGAAACCGCCCCCTGGTCTTCGTATCCGCTCGCTGCTGCCCGTTTCGCTTTCCCCCGTTCGCTCGGTTCCTCGATTGACACCGAGACGCGAAAATAGCGGCAAGCAACTGCGTCTCGTAGCAGGGAAAACTACTGTCTTTGATAGCGCCGATAGTCTCCCTTAAGATCCCTCGGTCTGTCTCTTTGATCTCGTCGCTGTATCCTACATGAGTCCCGGTGGAATGCGTTCTGGCAAACGAAAAGTTACAACAAATGTTCAGGGGTTCTAATGTTATGAAAAGCTAAAAGTCCCTTTAAATCATCCATCATATCAGGGAGAATTCACTTGTCAAACTAGACGTACGTCACAATCGTCCCCACTTTTAGACATGAAACCATTTTTCATGTTTCATTTTTTGACAATGGAGGTGACCTGATTACTGATTTTAGGATGAGTGGTATCTTCAGTTTGCTCTTCTTCCTCTGTAGACCAGTTTCTACTCAGGAAATCAGCCCCGACATTCTGTCTTCCCGGAATATATTCCACTTTGAAAGAATAGACGCTTAGAAGGAGGGCCCAACGCATGATCCTAGCGTTAAATTCTTTATTGGCACCAAGAAATGCTAACGGAGCGTGGTCTGTTTGCACCGTGAAAGATGTACCATAAAGAAACTCATGATGGCGTCTGATACCGTCAATCAGAGCAAGACATTCCCTTTCAACTACGCTGTAGTTCCGTTCCGCTTTATTTAATTTCCGACTGCCATAGGCAACTGGAAATAGCATGTTCAGGTCACTGTCATCGGCTTGAAGCAGTGTTGACCCGATGCCCTGACCTGACGCGTCGACTCTCAGTACAAAAGGTTTCTTGAGGTCAGGCAACCTCAAAATGGGGTATGCAGACAACTGTCCTTTCAAAGTGCTATACGCGTGTTCGCACTTTTGATCCCATATGACCTTATCAGGACAACCTTTCTTTGTGAGGTCAGTCAGAGGTGCCGTCAGTCCGTTGAAGTTCTGGATGTATTTCTGATAGTATGCACATAGCGATATGAAGGAACGTACGTCTTTCTTCGTTCGGGGTCTTTTTGCTGCCACTATTTTCTCCACGTTCTTCTTAATAGGCCAACTGCATCCGTGAGAAATAGTGTGCCCCAGGAAGTCTAACTGTTCAAACCCGATGAGACATTTGCTAGGTCTGGCTGTGAGACCCGTTTCCTGTAGTCTCCTGAGGAGCATAGCAACCGTAGCAATATGTTCTTCATAGGTTTCCGATGCAATTAAGATGTCATCCATGAAATTATGGATATGGGGACTTTGCAAAGGTTGTAGAAGCTTCCTCATCATCCTGGTGAACACTCCTGGTGCGTTATGCAAACCGAACGGCATCACGTTAAATGTGTAATGTCCTTCACTAGTGCTGAAAGCTAACAAAGGTTTAATTTCCTCCTTGACTGGTATTTGATAATAACCTTTGCTGAGGTCAATCTTGGAGAAGATCTTTGCTTTGCTGAGCTTGGTGAACAACTCAGAAACAGTTTGGAGAGGTTCGGGCTGGAATTCCGTTACAGCGTTTAGCAACCTGTAATCAATGCACAGCCGAACTTCCTTATTGGGCTTCTGCAACAGCACTACGCTCGAGCTGTAAGGAGATGTAGACTCATTGATAATTCCTGCCTGACGCAGCTTGTCTATTTCTCCGCGAAGTGCATCAGCTTTAGCGTACGGGATGGGGTAAACTCTGGTTTGAACAGGGGTCTCGTTTGTTAATTTCATATCAAATTCAATGAGATTTGTTCGACCAGGTACATCCGTTAAAACTGCACTGTACTGTTTTAGTAGAGCCCTAGTTTCTGTTTGTTGTTCTGGTGAGAGATTGTCGCCGAACTTGACATCTTTAAAGGATTCTGTGGGTTGCAGTGGATACTCCATGCAACCATCATCATCTTCCTCGTCTTCCGTTGCTATGGCGACAGCCAGGAGATGCTCGGAGGATGGCACCGGTCTTTCCAAATATTTCTTTAGCAGATTTATGTGGAAGACCTTCTCCTTTCCTTTGATGGAGATCTTGTAGTTGGTACGTGAGATCTTTTTAAGGACGGTAAACGGTCCTTGCCATCCGATGCGAAGTTTATTGCTTCCGGTTGGAAGTAGCAATAGGACTTTCTCCCCTGGTTGTAGTTCTCTCTCTTTTGCAGCTTTGTTGTATCTTTTTGTAATTTTAGCGCGGGCTTTCTTAAGGTTGGTAGTAGCTAGATCCCATCCTAGCTTTAGCCTTTCCTTAAGCTCAGATACATACTTGCTTGCAGAGACGACTGTCTCGTCAGCCTTCTGGTCTGTCAGGGACCGAAGTAAGGCTTCTAGTGGCCCCTTAATAGGTCTGCCAAATAAAAGTGTAGCTGGCGCAAAACCCGTAGACGCTTGGGGTACCTCTCGGTAGGCGAATAAGGCAGCCGATATATATTGGTCCCAGTCTTCCGGTTTCTCCTGACCCAGCTTACGTAACATCATGGTGAGGGTACCGTTAAAACGTTCCACGAGCCCATTTCCGGCCGGATGGTAGGGACTTGTGTGGATATGTTTGGCCCTCAAGATCTTAAAGATCTCCTCCATTAACAGGCTACGGAATTGGGATCCATTGTCCGTCAAAACTTGTTGAGGGAATCCCAACCGTGTAAAAATTTGCACAAGGGCTTCTGCGACATGCTTGGAATTAGTGCATGGTAGCGGTACGGCTTCGGCCCACATAGTGCAAGTGTCAACTAAGGTCAGGATGAACCTGTTCCTTCTTTTGGTCTTTTCCAGAGGACCAATAATGTCGACAGCAACCCGTTCAAATGGAGCCCCCACTATTGGCATTTGCCCCATAGGTACTGGGGGTGTCAAGTGCTTGGGTGCTACCCGTTGGCACTGGGCGCAGGATTTCACGTACCTGACAATGTCAGAGTTCATTCCTGGCCACCAATAGTGGTTTTTTATTCGCTGAATAGTGGCGTTTTGTCCCATGTGTCCGCTAAAGGGAAGAGAGTGCCCCATTTCTAAGATCTGGTTTCTGTACTGCGTCGGTACTAGGAGCTGGTTATTCCCCCGTGTCCGGGTTGCCCGTTCTACGATACAATACACCATCCTTAGAAAAGATGTCTCCGTTGTGTCTGGGGTCCTTAGCCATGGGCAGTTTTTTAAAGCAGGGCGCCAGAGTAGGGTCCTTTTGTTGCGCCTCCTTCAGTTCATTCGGCAACAAGTTTGGCGCAGGCTCCCTCTCCTTCTTGGCTTGCCCTCTTGTGGTTACCGCTGCCACAATCGGCTCCTTAGGTCTCCCAATGAACACATATCTACATCCCAGGATAACTGGGTAGATCGGATCATCCATTATGGCCGCTTTAATAACTCCTCTGACAAAGTCAGAGTGTATTTCTACCAGTGCGATAGGAAGCGTCCTGGGTGCATCACTCCTGAAAACTCCACTAAGTTTGACGGTTTCCTCTGTCTCCTGACCGGGTTTGACTAGGTGCCTAGCGACAATACAATCAAAACTTAATCCAGTGTCAAAAAGACAAGTAGTAGAGGTACCGTTCAAAATTACAGTTCCTCGAGTTGAGGGTCGGTCCCCCTCAGGTTGAGAATCACTGACATTGACTCTACCTTTCGAGGCTGTATGCAAACATCCAATGCGGTTTGCACCGGTTTGTTTGCCCTGATCAGACGTTCCTGGTGTAGGGGTCTTCCCTTTTCCTTGACCTTGGTGGCCGCGCTGCCACGTAGGCTTGTTGGGTTGATCAGAATTGTTGTTGGGGGGGTATCGGGTTTTGTAGAATTTCGATTTTTCCTGGGGAGGTTTCTGGGTATTGTTATCTCGTTGGTTATAATGTTGAGAGGAAGTGGAAGAATAGGATGCCTGTTCTAGATTCTGTTTTCGAGATGGCTCATCGGTGGGTTTACGTTTAGTGCTGGGAAGTTCGGCCATTGCATTGCTATAGCGTTCGGCTTTATTGAGTATGTCTTCAAGCCTGACTGCCCCCTGTTCAGCCAAAAATCTACGTGTTTCATTCGACAAAGTGGATTTTATCTGCTCCACAAGAACAAGTTCGAGGAGTCCCTCATATGAAAGAGGTAGGTCAGATAATTCAATGCACTTTGTCAGATAACCCGTGAGACGTGAAGAGAACTGGGGAAATGTTTCCGTGCTCTCTTTTCGGCTGTTTCTGAACAACTGCAGAAACTTTCGGGCAGTCATCTCAAACTGCTGTAGTAAGGCCTTTTTCAACATGTCGTAATCATGTTGATTCGGTCCCAGCTTTGTGTACACGTCATAAGCATTGCCTTTCAGTGACGTTGAAAGTTTGAGCGCCCAGCGGGTACTCTCTAACCCATAAAGATTCGCGAGTCTCTCGAATTTTTCTAGGTAGCTGTCAATTTTTTCGTTAGGGCTAGGAAAAGATTCTAAAGAAAACGACATAGCAGTTAATTGGGCAGATTGAGTACTGGAGAGGTCCATTGATTGAGACTGGGGCGAAGACGGCTCTCCGTTAGTCGAAGTAGAGGCGCCCCGACTCTCTAGAGCCTTAAGCGCCAGTTGATGCTGTCTTTCTTTGTCTCTCTCTCTCTCTCTCTCTCTGCGAGTTTCCATCTCTGCTTCAATTTTCTTCTGTTCCAAAAGACGTTCTTCCGCTTCTTTCTTATCTGCCCTCTCCTGGGCTTCTCTCCTCTCTGTTCTTTCTTTCTCTTCCTTCCTCTCAGCTTCTGCTCTCTGTTGCTTCGCCTTCCTCTCAGCTTCGGCTCTCTGTTGCTCCGCGTCATATATTTCCAATTCCTGGTTAATAAACGCGTTTGCAGCTTCTGCATCTAATCCTGCCTCTTTCGCTTCCAGCCTCAAGATGGACCTCATCTTTATCCTCTCTGCCATTGTTAAAGAATACGATGAAGTATGCCTAGAGAACTAGTAAGAAGCAACGCGAAAGGGAGGAACTCTGAACCGCTACGAGAAAAAAAAACACAAGTATAAATTTACCTGTGTTACCTCCTACCTGTACTGTGCAAACTTATCGCTGCTATTATCTGGCAATTAAGGCTCTAAACGCAAGCGACTATGCCACTAAATGGTAAGTTACACTGGAAAAGAATCTACTTTTACTAACAGTAGAGAAAAATTTATATTAAAACAATTTAAAAGAAAAAAAAATTTTCCACTAAATTTTTAATCTCTGACAACAAACTCCGTCCCTAAAGTCAATTATTGAGATGAGACGTTGTTAACTTAATTTTTCAAAATCAGAACAATCCGTCTTTAGCTAAGCTCAACTCTTCTTAACTTCAAAAACCTTAGTGACTGTAAAACAATCACGCAATCCCAGCAACTTTTATAAAGAAAGAAATATAATTATCTCCGCCAGAGGATAATAAAATAGCAAAAGTATTTGTTTATCTGTACTTTCTACTGCTGTGGAGAGAAAACAACCTGTAAATATGCTGTGTGGACAACCCAAATACTTAAAGAACGTTTGTCTAGGGGTGTAATTATTTATTTATTTCCCTAATTCACAAAGACAAATCATTCACACTCTACCTAGTTAGACCCAAACTAAATCAGACTCAAAATATCTTTAACCCGGCTATGCGATTGCCTCAAATGTAGCTCAAGATCCCAGAACCAGCCCACAAATATGTGTGCATCAAATGTATCTCAAAATTATCCCGGACGAGCCAGCCAAATATTGTCGTAAATTTATTTTGAGAGAAAAGAGTCGTAGAAATAGTGGTCCGGTTTAGAGTGGAAAATGATGATGGAGAGCTCAGTGATAGAAAATGTAGAGATTTAATAGTTACTTCACAGCGTGCTGGAGGAGAGTAAAGACAGACTTATTTACGACAAATCGTGTCTCTCAATCTTCTCTTTCACTCTCCTGGTCAAACAATTATTTGCCAGTTTTCCAGACTCGCATCTGCGCGCACACCGATTCGGTGTTTTCAAACACACACACGACGTTGATACAAACTATATTAAACGAATAGGGGAAATGTTGGGCTTTGGGTATATCCAACACACAGAACTAAATGAGTTTATGTGATTTTATTCACTTTAAACATCAATCACTAAAAAATATCAGATATTACATAAATTATCATAAGTACACAAATGCAAATAACAAATTTGGGAGGGGTGAAGAAGATTGGTATCGACTAAGCCCTTCCCGCTTATTAGACAAAGACAAACCCAGTCCAGAGATAGATAATATCAGGAACACGGGTACGTTAACCTAACAGTAAAGTTAATTACTCTGAAAGAGGTGTTACCAAGTTAGGTATAAGTGATAGAAAAAAAAACCTGTTCTTCCCAGCTGTTCTTCCCTTTACTAAGCAAATGGAAAGGAGGTGGTTTTTAAACAGAGTTAACAAATTATCAACTATCCCACTTAAAGGAACAATGTAGGGTATACAGAAAAGATATATGTTACCAGGTAAGCAAGTTAACAAAATGGTCACACAAAAAGAATTAATTTCCTGTCATTCATACACGCGCTAGCAAAGGCCTTCACTCATCTTGCTCTCACTTACCGATTGTGAAAAAATCTTGCACTCCATAGAATAACACAACAGCAGTTACACCTCAACTAAATGTATGAGTGTTTGTTCAAGTTCTAGCCCCAGATTATCGGGTAGGCGGTCAGCACATAAAAGGATCCCGTAATCGCTGGAAAATGAATCTGTAGTTGTGTCTCTTTTCTTAATAACAGTTTCTATGGGAGGGCACGGTCTCTGATACCGGGGTGAGGATGGTGTGGTCTATTTGACTATGCCGCGGATAATAAAATTCTTACGCGTGCTGGTACACTTTATCCGTGAGGTATGGTTTAAGTCCAGTGAGAAAACTAGTCACATCACTGTTCAGGAAATTATGAATTATCTCTCTGTGTCAGTAAACTAACAAAGCTCGGGCCAGTGTTCTTCTTCCCGTTACGACTTAAGTTGTTTGATGGTGCGTTTAAATTTGTCTTTGGGTGTGCTTTCTTTGCTATAAGTTAGATAGCGGAATTCCAAACATAGAATCGCCTCAAAGATTAAAAATTTACACAGTCTCAACAAGTTCTGCGTCAGGGGAACTCTACACACTGTTTATGCTTTGCTTTGCTTAGATTGATTTCTTTATTGCTTTCTTAATGCTGGGATCGCACAGGTTACGATCACTCTGTATGAAAGAAAAAAAAACATGTAATATACCGAAAACAAATAACCTTCTAAAGCGCGATGAATTTCCCGTTAAGCCTATAATACACTCGAGTATTTAATTATGTATTTAATAAACACTGCGCGAATTCTAGTGGTTAAAAACCCACATCTATAAAACTAGGACTTAACTGAATTTATTAATTATAAATTCCTTCGCGACTTTAAAAGTTAATTTAAGCATCTATTATCTTTTGAAATAATATAATAGATAGATCATTATATTTAAAACTGGAACTCTTGAGATGGTTTAATTAAATAGATTTAAATTAACACAAAATCCCTTGAAATAGAATGACTAGACCACTGATCACTTTACACAATATATATTTTACCGCTTTGCACAGAATTAGAAATCACTGCAAATATATATAAAATCCAGGGAAAATCTATAACAAGATTTCAATAAAGCTAGTGCTTCTGTAAAGGTCTGGCCAGCGAGTGATAACGTGTCTAGTTCTTCATGGTCTATTTAGCTAAAATGAAATGTAAGTTGAGTGGGACATGATAAACTTGACAACTTATTTGATCTCACGAACTTTTGGGGATCTGACCGCCAAATCAAGAGAAGAAGCCGCCCCCTGGTCTTCGTATCCGCTCGCTGCTGCCCGTTTCGCTTTCCCCCGTTCGCTCGGTTCCTCGATTGACACCGAGACGCGAAAATAGCGGCAAGCAACTGCGTCTCGTAGCAGGGACCATTACTGTCTTTGATAGCGCCGATAGTCTCCCCTAAAATCCCTCGGTCTGTCTCTTTGATCTCGTCGCTGTATCCTACATGAGTCCCGGTGGAATGCGTTCTGGCAAACGAAAAGTTACAACAAATGTTCAGGGGTTCTAATGTTATGAAAAGCTAAAAGTCCCTTTAAATCATCCATCATATCAGGGAGAATTCACTTGTCAAACTAGACGTACGTCACAATATATATATATATATATATATATATATATATATATAATATATATATATATATATATATATATATATATATATATATATAATATATATATATATATATATATATATATATATATATATATATATATATATATATATGGTTTTGGATGTGTTGACTTTCCAGTTCTCAGACTGTATGTATTTACGCTACTCGAACGAGACATGAATGTATAGTTTCATACTAAGACTGACATAGATACCGTGTTCTCTCTGTCTTTGATTCATCTTACTTTTATGAACATTTTTTATCTCTCTGCAGGTTGTAAGATCAATCCATTATTTCAGTGCACCTTAAACAGCGGTAAATGCAACCTCGGGGGTGAGAAGATGTACGTGATCACTCTTCTGGGGGTGCGTGACCCACCTTCTGGGGGTGCGAGACATGCCAGAATTGTTATGTGAATCTTCATAAACACTTAGTGTTATATATAACACAGAACTCAAATGCACTTGTACATAAACACTTAGTGTTATATATAAGACAGAACTCAAATGCATTTGTACATAAACACTTAGTGTTATATATAACACAGAACTCAAATGCACTTGTACATAAACACTTAGTGTTATATATAACACAGAACTCAAATGCACTTGTACATAAACACTTAGTGTTATATATAACACAGAACTCAAATGCACTTATACATAAACACTTAGTGTTATGTATAACACAGAACTCAAATGCACTTGTACAAAACAGAGTACTTACAATTTGTATTAAGTACTAAACCTTAGTCATATTTTGTTTTAAAAGAAAAAAAAAAACGTTTTCTCAGATATACTTCTATCTCTCTTTGTCGTATGTTTGGCAAATTTCACGAGCTATAAGGTATCAGGCAGCGAGGATTCTTTGGATGCTATAAATGGGTGTGAGGCATCTTAAGGTGCTATAAAGGGGCGTAAGGCTTCTTAAGATGCTATAAAGGGATGCGAGGCTTCTTACGGTGCTATAAAGGGGTGCGAGGTTTCTTAAAATACTATAAAGGAGTGTGCGGCTTCTTAAGATTCTGTTACGGGGTGCAGGGACCTCTCTTCAAGGTTAAGAAGAACTGCTTCAGTTCTCTGAAGTGTGTCACCTCCACGTGTTTTAAATCTTGCCATCTTTCTTGTGGCTTCATTCTGTTAGTTTCCAGACTTCTATGGCAAATCAGTGAAATATGTCTTTATTGTTTCATTCTAAAAATAGATATTAGGTATCAGCTTTATAATGTGGGGAGCCGCGGTAGCGCAGTGGTTAGTGCACTGGCTGCCTATCCCGGTGGTCCATGGTTCGATTCCCAGTTGAGGTGGGATTTTTTTTTAGACCGCAAACAGCTACGGGGTCGACCCAGCCTCGTGAATTGGGTACCAGAACAACTCTGGGAAGGTTAAGGCGGCCGGCGTGATGCTGACCACATCACCCCTAGTGTGCCGATGGTCAAGAAAATACGGGCCTAACACCGTATTCCCATTATGCCTCAATGGGCGTGTAACGGGATCCTTTATAATGTGGGGTGATTGGTTTCCATCCTCACTGCCTTACCTTTCCCTAACTCAAGAAGAGTTGCAGGTACACATTCACATCTGGTGAATGAAACAACCAGAGTTATTTTGTTGCGATCTCTAAATATCTCCTCAAAATCCGTGGGGAATGATTATTTAACGACTCCTAAGCTGGCTGCTTTGTGGCTGATTATTGCCTTGTTGTGGACTTTGAATACAACAACACAGAAGCTATACAAACATCTTATTTTCCTATTAATGACATTGTTTTATCCCGAACATGTTCTATGGTTCATTACTTCGCAATATTGTATCAAATAAGACTTGGGATATGTGTAAATATAAAAAAGATACTTTTACTGTATTTCCCCCCCCCCCCCCCCCCCCTCCCCCCCCCCCCCCCCCCCCCCCCCCCCCCCCCCCCCCCAAGTCAGGTGGAAGAAATCCATCACTGCCGTGATCTAGGAAAGAAAATACCACGAAAACCAGGTAAGGCGATGAAGAAATCGAGTACGGTCTTTCGGAATCTAGCACGCTCTAGATTCGAATCCATCGTCTCAGATTCTTGCACGTTCGGCTTCTGAGCATGCACAGCAGCCAGTAATTTTCTTCTCGGTTTTCTTTTTTTTTTTTTTTTTCCTTCTTCGTGTTTTAACTTCCCATTCGTTTCATCCTTTTCCCTACCTACCTTCCTTTTTCACTTTTTCCGTTTTTCAAGGGGTCTGAGTCGGTGAGGCTAGAGTGGTCGCGGGGAGGAGCACTACCAAGACGTTATGGCTCGAGGTTTTAAAAAGTTAGAAAAATTATGAGCATAAACTTGGCATTTACAGAGAGTCTTTTTTTTTTTAGTGAGTTGTTCATAGTCAGTGTGTTTGTAGCCTTTGAGAAGACATTTGTTTGCTTGTGTGTGTTCCCAACATAGTTATGAAATCTGCTGAGACTTTCGCGTGTGCTGCAGGGCTTTTAGCTTTCTCTGAAAAAATCCGGGAAGTTACGATGAGAATTCTTTCGGCCAAATCTGTAGTTGTGTGATAATTTGTAAAATAGGGAGATATGTTTGTTGGATACGTGGTTACACTAGTGCTAACACTTTTTTAATAAGGATTTTAAGCACGTGTTGTGTGCACCAGTGCCTACATTTTGTACACGAATTATTGAATACGTGTGTTGTGTAGAGTAGTGCCTACGTTTTGTACAAGGATTTTAGTTACGCGTTGTATACAGTAGTGCTAACATTTTGTACAAGGATTTTCATGTACTCTTGTACGTATTATGTACAGTAATGTCTACATTTTGTACATGAGTTGTTGAGTACGACGTGTGCTGTGCACGGTAGTGTTAATATTTTGTTGTGTACAGTAGTGCCTAAATTGTGTACATAAGTGTTTGCATAAGTGTGCTGTGTACAGTATCGTGAGTTACGTTGTATACAAGAATCGTTCGAAAAGTGAGTCGTGTATATATTTTGCATGAGAATTGTTAGATGTTTATGTAGAGTATAGCAGGGCTTACATTGTGTACACAAATTGTTGATTATTAGTGTTTGTGGACAGGTGATAACTACGTTATGTACAAGAATTGTTGGATACGTCTGTCGTGTACAGTAGTGCCTACATTTTGAACAGAAATTGTTGAATACGTATGTTATGTACAGTAATAAGCTACATTTTGTACATGAATAGCTGGATACGTGTACACTAGTGCCTACATGTTGTATAATAATTGTTGGAGATACGTGTAGTATACAGCAGTGCCTACATTTTATTTATAAATTGTTGAATATATGTGTTGTGTACACTAGTGTCTACGTTTCTTATCAGAACCGTTGGATACGTGTGTTGTGACAGTAGTGCCTACATTGTGCTTAAGAATTGTTGGACAAGTGTGTTATGAATAGTGGTGCCTACATTGTGCTTAAGAATTGTTGGACAAGTGTGTTGTGAAATAGTAGTGCCTACATTGTGCTTAAGAATTGTTGGAAAAGTGTGTTGTGAAATAGTAGTGCCTACATTGTGCTTAAGAATTGTGGGACAAGTGTGTTGTGAAACAGTAGTGCCTACATTGTGCTTAAGAATTGTTGGACAAGTGTGTTGTGAAACAGTAGTGCCTGCATTGTGCTTAAGAATTGTTGGACAAGTGTGTTGTGAAACAGTAGTGCCTACATTGTGCTTAAGAATTGTTGCACAAGTGTGTTGTGAATAGTAATGCCTACATTGTGCTTAAGAATTGTGGGACAAGTGTGTTGTGAAACAGTAGTGCCTACATTGTGCTTAAGAATTGTGGGACAAGTGTGTTATGAATAGTAGTGCGTTCATTGTGCTTAAGAATTGTTGCACAAGTGTCTTGTGAATAGTAATGCCTACATTGTGCTTAAGAATTGTTGCACAAGTGTCTTGTGAATAGTAATGCCTACATTGTGCTTAAGAATTGTGGGACAAGTGTGTTGTGAAACAGTAGTGCCTACATTGTGCTTAAGAATTGTTGGACAAGTGTGTTGTGAAACAGTAGTGCCTACATTTTGTCCAAAGATTTTTGGATACGTGTGTTGTTTATAGTAGTTAGGTACGTCTTTGTGTAAGAAATGTTGGAACACGCGTATTCTGTACTACATCGAATTACTTTATGTGCTAGAAATTTTATACAAACGTGTTAGGCACTTTAATGGCGATATCTTCAACTATTATTCTTCTCCCGTTCTAATAACATAGTATGGCGCTACATTTTGTGTAAGATTTGTAAAATAATAATTATTAATATTATTATTAGTATTCTTATTACTTGGCTGTAATCAAAATGTTATCTGCATTTTCGTTTAGGATATTCTTTATGTTTACAACAGTAATGCACTACTATTGGTAATGATCTACAATTATTACTCGACCACAAGTTCTTTTATATTTGGACATGCGCCCTAATATAACTGACGGTGCTACGGAGTTCGTGCACTGTGCTGAGATCCTCCTTGTGTGATCTAAGGGAGGAGATCGGAGCACTGATGGAGGTCCGTGTGCAATGAAGATAGTCCTTAAAATCAAACCAAACCAACTGACGGACGGTCTAGGTTAAATGGCCCGCGCCACTCCAAAACGAGGCAAAACTTCTGTTTAAAATAAATATTGGTATAGGTTATTTCCTCATTGATTCTTTAGTACCTTACAAAATAGAGAATATTTTCAGTTAAGATATACTATAATTTGGCAAAAAGAAAGATTTAGAGTTTCATAAATGGTTGCTTAGGTAGAACAGACGAGTTGAAGTTGTATGACGAGATCGCTTATGTGGAACTGACGACAGGAACCAAAAAAAACAAACACCAGTGGAACAAGGTGTGAGGAGAAGACGCCTTAGTTAGATAAGACACGCATTAAGAAAAACAGTTGATGGCATTACAAGGCAGTCTCTGTTCTGGTATCTCAAGGATAAAAGAAATAGATGGAAAGCTAAAAAAAAAAAAACGCAATACAGAAGAGAACGGAAGACATACGTGAAAGGCATAAAGAGCAATTCAGCACAGGATAGAACAGCTTAGAATGTCTTTGTTGAAGACCTATGGTAGAGGGGGAGTTGTCAGGTATTAATTTGACACTGATAGTATGTGCTGCGTGTCGAATTATCATTAATGTAGTGAAACGCAAAAATACAGACTAAACTACACATTAAGTGAAATGACAAATCAGTACGTACATTTTCTACAGCACACGCCGTGACGTTTGGCAGGTAATGCCTTTTAATTGGCTTTCTATCCAATGAACATAGCCCTTTGAAGTTACGTTTCTTTAAGTTTTTTTTTTTTTAACCCCTCGATTCATCATTTTCCTGGCCGGTCCTGTATTTCTGGTCGCATATATTACAAAGTCTTGTGTTGCTCATTCTGTCGGTTGATTGGTCGGTCGTTGATTTGCGATGACAAGGTGTCCAATACAATTTTTTTTGTTTTTAGCAGTATACTCCCTTAGTGCTGTAGCTCTAACAATGTTCCCGACCTAGTGTCTCACCAGGTCTGTCCCATGTTTTATTAGCTGCTTTTCGCTAGTGGTCTTTGTTGTTTCTTCCCCTTCTCCCACACCTCTTCCCCCAAGTTTTTTAACTACTGTCAGGGTCGGATTTTAACTACTCAATGCTAGGGTAAGTCCCACGTAGTTCCCGCCCGGGGGTCTAGGACTGCTGCACCCTCATGCATGCCGTGCAAGGCGACTATTATGAGGTTTTGCCTAGGGCTGAGAACTTCATCGTGTAAAACAAATTGCCACAGAAACCAGTAAAGCTTAATGCAGGCTTCCTGCAAGGGGACCAACTGTACTGGTGCTCCATGCTCTATAAGGAGCACTAAGGAAAATAATGATGATGATGATGATGATGGTGATGAAGATGACAATGATGATGATGAAAGCGATGACGATGATGAGAATGATGAAGATGACAATGATGATGATCACAATGATGATCACAATGATGATGGTGATGATGGCGAAGATGATGATGACGATGATGATGATAAGGATGATGATGAGGATGATGACGACGATGATGATGATGATGACGGTAATGATGATGACGGTAATGATAATGATGATGATGGCGAAGATGATGATGATGATGATGATGATGATGAATGATGACGCTCATGATTATGACGACGATGATGATGACGGCAAGGATGATAATGGTGATGATGATGAAGATGATGATGACGATGATGATGATGACGGTAATGATGATGATGATGACATTAATGATGATGAGGATGACAATGATGACGATGATGATGATGGTGATGATGATGACAATGATGATGATGACAATGATGATGATGAATGATGACGGTGATGATAAAGATGATGATGATGACGGAAATGATGATGATGATGGCGAAGATGATGATGATGATAATGATGATGAGGATGATGACGGCGATGATGAATGATGACGATGATGACTATGACGATGATGATGATGACGGCGATGATGATAATGGTGATGATGATAAAGATAATGATGACAATGATGATGATGAATGATGACGATGATGATGCAGATGACGATGGTGATGATGACGGTAATGATGATGATGATGATGATGACATTAATGATGACGATGATGATGATGATGACGATGATGATGACAATGATGACGATGATGATGATGACAATAATGATGATGATGATGACAATGAAGATGATGACGATTATGATGATGATGATCACAATGGTGATGATGATGGCGATATGATGATGACGATGATGATGATGAGGGTGATGATGACGACGATGATGATAATGACGATGATGATGATGATGAATGATGACGATGATGATTATGACAATGATTATGATGACGGCGATGATGATGACGATGATGAATGATGACGATGATGATGATGATGACAATGACGATGATGATGATGATGATGATGATGATGATGATGATGATGATGATGATGATGATGATGATGATGATGATGATGATGATGATGATGATGATGAATGCTGGTGTAAATATTGTATGATCAGTTGTATCTTTGTAGTCATTTAGATTTTTGAGCGTTTGTAACATGCAGCGAGCTGATAGATTGGTTAATGAATTCTCTTGAAGATTTCAGAATTTTCTGTTCGGAGATTTTATGAGTACAATAGTTATACATACATTTTCAACTAGGATTTTTTTTACAAACTATAAGTAAACGTGCGGCTAAATGCTACAACATATTATTTGATTCAACTATGGTGTTCCACATAAGTTGTCATCATCGACCGAAATATTTGTTCGTCTTACTCTTTTCTCCTTCTTTATCGTCGTCTTTTTCCTCTCCTAATATCTTCAATTAATCTCCTTTATTCTTAATCTCCATTTTTCAGATACCTAGACAATATTATTTGCTGTTAAAATAAGCTTTTACTTCGTGCCAATACCGAATTTTCTGAATATCTCCTTGTATAATATCCGTAAGTGGTAGGTAACTTTTCATTATTTTACCTACATTTCTTTGCTCTTTTCAGTAACTTTCATTCGCTCGACATGATATAGCCATTTAAATCTGTTAGATTGTATAATGTTATTTATCGATGGCAAAAGGTTTTAAGAGAAACCTTTAAGAAGAAGATTTGAAAGGAACCCTTTAAGCATAAGATTTGACGGGAACCATTTCAGGAGAATATTTCAGAGGAATCATTAAAGGAGAATATTTGAGAGGAACCCGGTTAGAAGATTTGAGAAGGTCACTTAAAGAAGATTTGAAAGGGACCTTTTAAGAGGTATATTTGAAGGGATCCCTGTGATAACAAGATTTGAAGGGAAACCGTTAAGAAGAAGATTTAAATGGAAGCCGTTAAGAAGAAGATTTAAATGGAAACCGTTAAGAAGAAGATTTAAATGGAAACCGTTAAGAAGAAGATTTAAATGGAAGCCGTTAAGAAGAAGATTTAAATGGAAGCCGTTAAGAAGAAGATTTAAATGGAAGCCGTTAAGAAGAAGATTTAAATGGAAACCGTTAAGAAGAAGATTTAAATGTAAACCGTTAAGAAGAAGATTTAAATGGAAGCCGTTAAGAAGAAGATTTAAATGGAAGCTGTTAAGAAGAAGATTTAAATGGAAGCTGTTAAGAAGAAGATTTAAATGGAAGCTGTTAAGAAGAAGATTTAAATGGAAGCCGTTAAGAAGAAGATTTAAATGGAAACCGTTAAGAAGAAGATTTAAATGGAAGCCGTTAAGAAGAAGATTTAAATGGAAGCTGTTAAGAAGAAGATTTAAATGGAAGCCGTTAAGAAGAAGATTTAAATGGAAGCCGTTAAGAAGAAGATTTAAATGGAAGCCGTTAAGAAGAAGATTTAAATGGAAGCTGTTAAGAAGAAGATTTAAATGGAAACCGTTAAGAAGAAGATTTAAATGGAAGCTGTTAAGAAGAAGATTTAAATGGAAGCCGTTAAGAAGAAGATTTAAATGGAAGCCGTTAAGAAGAAGATTTAAATGGAAGCTGTTGAGAAGAAGATTTAAATGGAAACCGTTAAGAAGAAGATTTAAATGGAAGCCGTTAAGAAGAAGATTTAAATGGAAGCTGTTAAGAAGAAGATTTAAATGGAAGCCGTTAAGAAGAAGATTTAAATGGAAGCTGTTGAGAAGAAGATTTAAATGGAAACCGTTAAGAAGAAGATTTAAATGGAAGCTGTTAAGAAGAAGATTTAAATGGAAGCCGTTAAGAAGAAGATTTAAATGGAAGCCGTTAAGAAGAAGATTTAAATGGAAGCTGTTAAGAAGAAGATTTAAATGGAAGCCGTTAAGAAGAAGATTTAAATGGAAGCCGTTAAGAAGAAGATTTAAATGGAAGCCGTTAAGAAGAAGATTTAAATGGAAGCCGTTAAGAAGAAGATTTAAATGGAAGCCGTTAAGAAGAAGATTTAAATGGAAGCCGTTAAGAAGAAGATTTAAATGGAAGCCGTTAAGAAGAAGATTTAAATGGAAGCCGTTAAGAAGAAGATTTAAATGAAAGCCGTTAAGAAGAAGATTTAAATGGAAGCCGTTAAGAAGAAGATTTAAATGGAAGCCGTTAAGAAGAAGATTTAAATGGAAACCGTTAAGAAGAAGATTTAAATGGAAGCCGTTAAGAAGAAGGTTTAAATGGAAGCTGTTAAGAAGAAGATTTAAATGGAAGCCGTTAAGAAGAAGATTTGAATGGAAGCCGTTGAGAAGAAGATTTGAATGGAAGCCGTTAAGAAGAAGATTTAGATGGATCTCCCTTTATAGTTCATCATGACAAAAGATCAGGTTTATATTGTTATATCTAGTGTTAATACAATCACAAGATACATAATTCTGATGTTAACACTACAGTGTCGATTTAAAAAGACCTGTGCTATTTAAAAACTAATTCAGCTTATCATATAACAATCTCTGAATGACCGAGTACTAGATTGGAACCAGTCCAGGAGGAAGACAGCTGATAGGATAGTGTGGCGCTCTATCTGGTAAACCTCTACACCCCAGGGTAGAAGATAAACGAATACTTAAGTAAATATGTAACAAATGACATACGCCACACGCCAGAGGTCATCAATATCTCACCTGCTTGACAGTCTAGTCATTTATTCTTGCCTATTAAAAAAAAAAAAATTATTCATGAAAGTTTTCTTGTTCAGCAATTTAAATTTTAGTCATTTTATATTTGCCTATTAAAAAAAAAAAGAAAGGAAATAACAGTTTGTGAAACTAACTGAAAACCCGACATTAGGCTAGGCAGTCTTTTCAAAAACTGCAAATGAAAAGACAAGAGAAAAGTAAGCAAATGCCTTTTATTAGCCCTGAAATATTGACAACCAACGGGCTGATCACCCGTTTGCCAGTCACTTTGATTACGGAAACAACGGCGAACGGATTGATTTGTCGTTGCCCTAAAGACGCCATTAGGCGTGATGGGAACAACGGCAAAGAAAATCTATTCGCTGTTGCCCTTAAGACGCCACTAGGCGTAATGGCCACTGACTGCTTTGCCGGTCGTTGGCTAAGGACGGAAGAAGAAGAAGAAGAAATATTGACAACTTATTCTTCTTCATTTTCCTCGTTCGCCTTCAGACCTCTACATTAATTACTCTAATAAAGGTAGTAGTAAGCTCAAGGTTCCTGACATCTCCAAACAGTTTTTGGTAGACAGAAGTGGGTTTTTGCCATATGCTACTCCGTTCATTGTTGTTATGTTGGGCAGGACTGCAGCAGATGTTCGGCTGTCGTGAGGCTGATGCCACAGGTGCAGAGATCTGTTGTACCAATTCTGTACTTGAGGTATAGATGGTACCTCAATCTGTTGTGTCCAGTGCGTAATCGGAAAATGATGACCTGATATCGCCTAGAAAACTGATGATACGTAGGCATCAGTTTTTTAAAAATATGGCCTGGGTTTTCTCTTTCTAATTTGGACTTGAAAGTGGCTTTTATCGACATAAGTGGCCAGATTGTATTATTGTTGGTCGACGAAAATGAGACTTTGGTTGACGTTTGTACCAGCTTTCATGCAGGTAAAAAATAATAACATAAGTTTGGAAAAACACAGATAGGGAATTTGTGAACGATGTTCTATAGGTATTTCTTGAAGCATTGTTTCCAGAAACGACATTAATGCGCCAGTGATGTCAATTTAAATAGTACGTTTAACAATCTCGCGATCATAAAGAAAATGTCAATTTTTTAAGTAAATGTTTAGTTGGCATTTAATAAAAGAAGCGATGCCCTGATACTGCGCATTTACTAGTAAATAAATAAATAAATAATACACAGTGGTATGTTTTAGGCATTCGTAAGAAATACAGATGTAGAAGATTAGACAACAGAAAAACAAGAGAAGTGGTAGGCTTACCGGGAATCGAACCAGGACCTTCCGAACGACATCTGTTATCTAGTCTTCTACTTCTTTATTACTCACGAGTGCCTGAAACATACCTTTGTGTGTTATTTATTTACTCTTTACATGCCTCAAGTTTCCCCTCCTTATTTGCGCAGTTACTAGCATTTCCTTAAAATCAAGGCCTGAGTTTTTGTGAAGCAGAAACGTTCGTGGAATGCTGCCAGACGTGATTCAGCCAGTTCACGCATGATTGTCTGCTGCTGAGTCATCTATTCTTTCATCGAAAGATACGTATTTTATGCCAATATAAGTCTTCGACTTACGGCTTACTCACCTTGCGACCATTCATTACTTACGACGACCATCCATTAATCCTGCTGTATTATTTTCGATTATTTTCGACTCCCAATGTTCGGTCGTGGTTTTTATTTACGTATTTAGTCATAATTTTTTACAGTTTAGCACTGGACAAAATAATTATTTTATGATAATTTTGTACATTTTATTATCTCAATTTAAAAAGTGTAAAATTAGTTGTCTTTTAAAAAAATATAAACTCTTGACTTTTCCGATCCACTAGGTTACGAGTTTTCACTCTTTTTTCTTTGTGCCAGGTAGTGAAAGACACATGTCCTTTTCAACCGCACCGTATCTTTTAAATATAACAAAACGGATCTACACATCCTATTATTCAGGCATGTAAATCGTTAACATATCCTTTTAGTTCATGTTGTTTATAGGAATTTCCTACTTATGACCATATCGACTTACGACCATATCGCCTTATGACGGGGTCGTCGAAACAGAACCGAGAGTCGAAGTCTGTATTGTGATAATGCTTGTCTGTGGACTTTAATCATTGTGTCCCTTTTCGACTATATCAGCAATACAAAAGAATCGTGATACAGTGGATCCCTTCTCACTGCAACATCCCTGGTAATGAAGAGGCTGACAGATTGGCAAAGGAAGGGGGAAAGCTTCCTCAACTTGACAAACTTATGAGGAGGCCAAGAGTTTTATCAAGCGCAGATACAGGCACAACTGGGAAGCAGAGCATCCAGGCCATTAAAAAAAAAATGATCCATATTACAAGCTCAGCAGAAGTGAACAAGTGGTAATCTTCAGACTTCGCACATGTCATAACAGATTGAGATACCATCTATTCAACAAATTAAAGATAGGAACTACTGATGAGGTTGACTGTGGCACCGATAAAATGACTGCCGAACATCTGCTTCAAAGATGCCCAACATATGAGGAACAGAGAAAACGCATATGGCCATCACCAGTACCATTCCTGGAGAAAATCTACGGAGATATCAACAGCCTCGGGCTGACCACTGCTTTCTTTGAACTTTTTCAAGTTGACGTCTGAGGGCGAACGAAGAAGAAGAAGTGTCCCTTTTCACTCCTCATAGAACCACGACTGCAGGTGGCCACCTTCCACGAAGCCAGCACCAAATCAGTAATGTGCTCTTGTAATGATAGTTTCTGTAGTAATTTGTTTTACACGATTGGTTGCCAGTCTCATACAGAACCCATTGAGTGGCGTCTAACGACGTGCCTCCGAGAGAGTAGTAATCTTATTTTATTTGCCTCCTCAAAGACCCCTGGCGGTCACAAATAACTCTGTGGACAATATTAAATTCTAACTGCATATGAACTTCCAGGTTATCAACGTCTTTATGGAAGCTGGCAGACAGCTTCAGGGGAGGGTTAAGAAACTGTCCATTCTTCAGTTTTCTTTGAAGGGTTGCTTTTGTGTCTAGGGAAGAAAATGTCACAAATTCATTCATAGTTCTCCTTTTAAGCTTCTCAAAGAGCATTGAACCACCATTGCAGTATCAATTTGTTTGCTTCTGAAATGATGGTATCTGTAGCAATATTTTTTGACACGATCAGGTTGTCAGTCCCACGCATACCTTTACATATTGTCGCCTTTTAGGCTCTGCAAGAAGGGAATAGTGTGGTTCACTTTCTTCCTCTCCTCGGAAGCACACGGAAACCATGTGGGAAAAAATGTCACAAACAGTCCGGTCGCATGTTTAGTACCAGAGTTTACTTTGTGTAATTTTGATGTAGTAATTAACATTGTATTTACCGACGCTTTACGTGGTATTTAGAAATACATTAATTATTACGAATAGTTTTACAAGATCTTTGTCCAATTGTTTCATGTGTTTTATGTAGGGATTTTTAGATTTCTGCCTTAAAGCAGTGTTTTTTGAAAGTTCAATATCAGCGAAGTATTTATTCATAGTAATGTGAGATCGTTTTCTTAAGTTAAAATTAAGCTATATGTGAAGTGTTGGAACAGGGAGATGCGAGGAAGGGAATGTGAGCAACCATCGAACAAACTTAACCAGATGTGTAACCCTTTCTATTCCTGCGTCTAAACCCCACCTCCTCGCTTATAACGTATCATCAAATCCCTTAACCGCCATTACATTTTCAGTTTAAAAAAAAAAAAAAAAAGTCATGCTTTTAATTTTCCTCGTATTAACTTCAGAAAGGAGAGTTTACTTTCCGAAGCTTGGTTTTGTTACACACATGTTACACATCGTTCTAACATCAGTGTGATTCACATTTCATGTCTTAATGTGCACACATGTTTATGCAGAATTTGATATTACCGTGACCTTAAAGGCTATCAGTAAGCTGGCCGTGTCCATGTACTTAATTTGCCGTATTTTGTATATCATAAAAGATATAAAGCAGCAGTAAAAAAATGTGACTGAATGAACAAAATGTTTCTTGTGTGGATGCGGAAGAAAAGACAACGGTCGCATCTTTTCGTTGATATACGTGTGAGATTCATATAAAGTATACTGAACGCCCCTTTTGTATATTTACTGCTTGGAAGTAGTATACCCATGTGTAAGTTGTTATGCAGGAGATGTTTTCTAAAATACGGCTGTTTTATACGTGTAATGACAGAGACTTGAAACATCACGATTTTTATAAGCTATTGGACACGCCATATTTAGCTTTCATTAAATAACTAATATCTGTCCACATGACCTCATGTTTTGCATGGCCTTCATGTGTAATGAGGTCGTAGAAAAACTGAGATTAGCATGTGTGTGATCACATATCTGGAAGAATGATTTCGTCAAAGACTCGGAAAAACGCCACTGGAGCTAAAGAGGGGTACAGTTCAGCCATACCTCGTCCTTCTGATGTTGCCAAAAATTTGGCAACGCCATTGACCTCACAGACAACTTCTTCTTCCTCCAAAGGCCACGACCACGTCCACAGTCACGCTCCCAGCTCCTCGTCCTCGTTCTATTTCGATAAAGATAGAGCTCCCTTGACCCACAATCCTTACGACGACTTAAGTCTCTATACGACCCAGATTAGTGCTGTTCATAAGCCAACAACCAGGTTGTCAGAGGCGCCAGCAACCAGTCGAGCTTACCCAAGTCAAGGTCATATCAGCAAGACGGCAGGAGGTTACCTTGGATTTAACAAACCTCCAGAAGATTCCATCGGCGGGCGGTACGGATATGACAAACCTTCTGGTTATTATGGATTTAACAAACCAAAAGCAGCAGACATCACTGCATCTTCAGAACATTTCGGATACAACAAACCCAAACCATCGGAGACTTCAAAGGAATCAGGGTACTACGGATACAACAAATCTATCTCAGATTCAGGAGAACTGCCGGAATATCTGGGATTCACTAAAGTAAAGACTGCGGAGACAGCTGAACATTTAAAATACAACACGCACAACCCCGAGCCTCCCAGGTATCACGTAATGGACAGAGCAAAATCTTTGGAGCCCAGTGGATACTACGGATTCAACAAATCTACCAAAGGTGGCAGCATGTCAGGAGAACGTGAACCTCCCAATAGAAACCAATTTGGTTACGCTGGACACAATGTTGATAGAGATGCTCAACAGCGTCCATTTGCGGATTACCCGGCATCCCATAGCAGAGCTGGGTGCAGGCAGCAGAAAATTACCTCTGGTCTGGTGAGTCCTGATAACCAGCCATATTTTGGTGGCACTAGAGAAACTGGACCAGAAAATTCTCGTTATGAACGAAGTCACGTTGATAAGGATTGGTTGCACATCATGGCCAAACCGGCACCATCGGATGAGGTTCATACTAACGAATATACCAGTTTTCCTACGAATGAGATGCCATTTTATACCTCAACACCCAAACGACACCAAGACCCATTATCGCGAGTTCAATACGGGTCATCAGCAGATAGTCATCCTAAATCCATATCATATGAGAGGCCATTACGCGTGAAGTGCGACATCACGAAAAGGTTTAACGACCGTAGCCAAAGTTTGAGTCCTATTAGTCACCTGGTTCAAGAAGTACACTTAGAAAATACAGGAACAGCGTACTCTGACTTCAAGACACCTATTTATAACAGAGACCATGAGGCTCGCTATCTGGATTCACCATCAGATGATAGACATTTCACAGATATACCTCACCATGTCAGGGACTACGACAACGCGACAGCTGCTGAATTAGCATCCCATCGTCTTGGTCATGATAGCCAACATCTTTACAGTCAGAAAAAGCCTCATGGACTGGCTGCTACAATGAACTACCACCAGCAGCTGCGGAAAGAATTAGGGATGCCTCAGCCGCAGCCATTTCACGGCACTCAAACGCAATCTTCATCGTCGGTGCCTTATCGAGGTCCCTACTCAAATATCATTACTCCGTTGCCGAGCTCAAGCGATAGTAGTATTAATATATCATCCACTCGGCCAATACCGCCCACAGAAAAAAGTGGAATGGATTACGTAACATCTGCAACTCATGATCGCGGCGCAAGGAGATTTCATGATGCTTTTCAGAGTTTGCATGGCCATTACTCGACGCCCCATCTTCCTTCAGCAACCTTCTCCCAATTTGAGCAAACACTTTCAGGATCGGATCCTAACCTCCAAAGTGACTCCAAGCAATCCGGAATGTATGCTTACTATGACAATCTTACGAGTCCTCGGACGCGTTCAAAGCAGTCCGGAACATATCAGTTTGACGAGACAAAGGCTTTCGTTGAGCAATACAACCCGTCTTCTGCTCAAACTAGATCATCGAAGTCATCGTCTTCGTTATCGACGACGTTAACACCTCCATACATATCTGGATATCCCTATTCGGGCAGCTCTTCCTACCAACAAACACCTTATACTATGCAGTACTCGTTATCTCCATCGTCAGCTGCATCTGGGTCAGCACAACATCCGTATTACTCTTCCCCGAACGTTCAGGGATTGTGTACCTTGCCGAGAACCAAATCTCCGAGTCCGTGTCCAGCTACGAACTCGATTTACAGTTTACAACGGAGAGAGCCGAGTTATGAGGAAATCGAAAATATAACCCCTCACAAAGCTGTCAAAGACGTAAATGCGCCACAGACAGCAACCAAGAACATGCTAGGCCCAGAAAAAGGTACAGATGAACGGGCCATTCCTTCTGCGTCACTACTTCACAAAGCAGCTACTTCCAAGGATTATCAAGAAGGCCTTTCAGTTAACTTGCATCAGGGCGCTGAAGTAGCAGCTGCAGAACAAAGATCAGCTAGCACACATAAACGTGCATCTAATGCCATGCACCAGGACGATAAACCGAAAACAACAATCTTTAAAGTGAAGAAAAGTATTTTTGGCTCAGTTTCGGAGAAAGCACATCGATTTGAACAAGCAGCAACCGATGGATCCCTGTCGAAAGACAGAGACAAAGAAAGACCAAAACTGAAGCTAAAAGATGTATTTGGGGATTCGAAGCACACAGCTAGTGAGGCCAGCCACGATTTTCCTGATTCAAAAGAAAAGGGCAACGGATGCAGAGAGGAATACGTGGTAACATCAGCGTCGACAACGTCTGTGACATCATCTCCTCTGGCAATGTCATCAGCATTATCAGCACCCTTGTCGTCATCGTCGTCACGTCCGTCTCGGATGTCTAATCCGGAAGACGAAAGTAAGTTCGGCCTTGACACTGAAACTGGCAACGTGGACGTCGAGGCATTTAATGATTTCCTTCAGAGCTCTTGTACATATCCGTACCACTTGTTCTCTAGGAGGAAGAAACCCCTGCCTGGTAAGCTTATTTGCCTGTCTGTTTGTCTGTCTGCCTGTCTATGTGTCGGTCCGTCCGTCCATCCATCAATCCACCTATCCTGTCTATCTATCTATCTATCTATCTATCTATCTATCTATCTATCTATCTATCTATCTATCTATCTATCTATCTATCTATCTATCTGTCTGTCTGTCTGTCTGTCTGTCTGTCTATCTATCTATCTATCTATCTATCTATCTATCTATCTATCTATCTATCTATCTATCTATCTATCTATCTATCTATCTATTTGTCTGTCTGTTTGTCTGTCCGTCTATCTCTATGTCTAACTTCCTTTCTATCTGTATTACTTTTTGTCTACCTGTCTGTCTCTTTGTGCTAATATCTACCTGTCCATCTGTTTGTCTTTGTTCATTTATAGAAAGAAAAATTACAATGATGGTATTATAATAGCTAACTGTGGCCATCTTCTTCTTTGGTCCTTGTCCGTTAACTGACAAAGCAATCAGTGACCGTCACGCTGGTTGTGTCTTATAGGCCAGCAACAAACTGTCTCCACTTTGATCGGTGGGCAGACATCCTGCTTGTGGTGCCCTAGCTCTGATTCAGGCTCTGCATCTCTGTTCTCCACCAGGTAGCTCTTGTCCGGCCTCGCTTTCTCTTTCCTTCTGCATGGCAGCTCTAGTGATGGTATCAGGGTCTCTTCTGTCAACGTGGCCAACCCAATTCCATAAATAAACAATATATAACTTTCGTATTTTCACAGTGTTCTTTAGGCCGCTAATTTTGTTCCCCATCACAACTTAAACTGTGGCTATGATGGTAACAAATACAAATTTAGTGTTTGATCTAAGTCTTGTATTGCGAAAGCGCACGCGTTTAATAAAGTCATTTACAAAGTGCTGTATACCACTGCTTATATATATAAATATCCATTTCCAAAACCTACCTCCATTATGCTTAATGTTTTGTATTTAGACTAGCAAAGTCAGTGTATTTTTTTTCCGAATTGTCGCTTTCCATGCAGTAACTGCTCATGCTTTCAGTTATTATAAAATAACCCATAATTTTATTGGTGGTTATAATTACATAATACATTGCAAAGAAGGTGGAATGAGTTCAGTTCCCACCATAGGCTGGGAAAAAAATGTACTGGAGGATGACATTTGGGGATCATGACCCAGTTCAGCCCGACCGTCTATATCAGGGTGTCTTAACCTTTATTGGTCCATGGACCCTTTTGATTGTCCGATGAATGATGTGGACCTCCTTGATTGTCCAATGAAGGATATGGACCCCTTCATGGAAAACAAAATGTACATAAAAATCTAATGAAAATATAAAAAATATTTAAATTTTAAATTGTAGGTTCACAATGGCCCTCTAGAATCCATTCATGAACTTCCAAGAGTTCCGTGGACCACAGGTTAAGAAACCCTGCTCTTGATTATCAAGGTTTTAAAATAGCCCAAACACTTATGTAAAGAGAGAAACTTCTGATGATCAGAGTACCTCCTATTGTAATTCTCTGTGCTGAGTTTCCTATCGTTGTTCAAATTTAAAGACAAATAAAAATACACAAGGGTTACAAATGGCTATCATTAGCACGTCCCCGTTCACAAACACAAGCACCTAAGAAATAAAATCATGCGTGAGGAAGAAAGAGAGGAAAATATACGTGTATACATTTATGTTATGTCAACATTTTCTCTTGGATCTTTGATAGGCGCAGCCTTTTGCAATTGTCTGTATCAGTGTTTCCCAAACTTACAATAACCGCGTAGCCCTTTTGAGAGTTGTCTTACAAACATACCCGTCTCGGACGAAGATAATTTGATGTGAGTGTAGTTTTAATAACACTGTTTTACCTTCACTATCGCAAAAATACTATATAGGGGGTAAAGGATCCAGTTACCCGCCCATTGAGGCATATTGGGAATATGGTGTTAGGCCCATATTTTCTTGACAATCGGCACACCAGGGGTGATGTGGTCAGCATCACGCCGGCAGCCTTAACCTTCCCAGAAGTTGCTCTGGTACCCAATTGGGGCTGGGTCGAACCAGGAGCCGTTTGCGGCCTAAAAAAATCCCACATCATCTGGGGATCAAACCATAGACCACTGAGCTAGGAAGCCAGTGCACTAACCCCTACGCTACCGCGGCTCCCAATGTGTATGTAAGAAACTTTTTATGGACACATTTGGAGGGACAGACAATGATATCAAAATACGAATACAAAAGGCTACAGGAGCTTTAGTGGCATTGGGAAATAAATGGAGATCAAAAGAAATCAGGTCCAACAATAAAATCAGAATTTTCAATTGAAATGTCAAATCAGTCCTATTGTATGGATGAGAAACACGGAGAACAACAAAAACAACAACCAAAAAAACAACACTTTCATAAATGGATGCTTGCGTAGTATAGAAGTGGTACGACAAGATCACTAATGTGGAGCTGATGACAAGAACCAGACAAGCGCCAGTGGATCAGGAGATGAGAAGAAGGCGCTGGAGACGAATAGGACACACACTGAGGACACCTGTTGATAGCCCTACCAAACAGTCCTTGTTTTTGAATTCCCAGGGTAAGAGAGGTAGAGACCAGAGAACACATGGAGAAGAGAACTGGGACAGGCATTAAGGGACAGGGAAAGACCTTGAACTGATGGCACAGGACAAGAATACCTGACATACGTTTGTTGAAGGCCTATGCTCCTCGGGGAGTCGTAAGGTGAAAAAAGAATCAAAGTTATACAATACAACTATAACAGGTAAAGGTAGTCCCATAGTAGATACGGCCGTAGGGGGAGTGAAGTGTTGGAGATTTCATCATACTTGGTCCAGCTTTTTATGAGGTGGGGGTGACCAGTTTCCTTCCTCGCAGCCTTTTACCTTCCCTAACTCAAGAGCAGAGTCAGGTTCCCATTTACAGCTGGGTAGACTGGAGTGTAACTTTGCCAGGTTTCGATCCCGGAATCCGGTAAATGTACCGCGAGAGGAAAGCGCTCTAACCGCTTATGAATAATAATGAAATAATAATAAAAATAACATAATCAGGCCTACTTAATCGTTCCTCTTCTACCCTGAGTTGTAGAGGTTTGCCAGACAGAGCGCCATACTATCTTATCGGCTGTTTTCCTCCTAGCTTGGTTCTAATCTAGTTCTCGATCCTTTAGAGATGGTCTAATGTTTTCCTCCCAGCAAACTAACAAATGTAAAAATAAAAATCAAGAAACATTCTGATTTGACAGCGGAAACATGTGACGTATGTGTACCAGTCTGAAATAAAGTAACATAAAGAATTCCGCTGTTAACCCCTGTCGTAGATTTTTTTGATAGGAAATTAAGACTTTGGTTGGTCCCTTCTGAATAGATAGAATCAGTGATAGCTGCAGTGAGAGTTAATACAGAAATAGATCTTTCCACGAGTGCAGTGGTAGCGAATCAATAACACATAAGGAAGGGAAACCCGAGGCCTGTAAACAGTAAATTAATATTAGACAAACATAAAGGTATGTTTTCAAAGATGCTTTACTGGCTATTTATCAGTAAGAAACACAAGATAACACCGGAAGTATACAGTGGGCAACTCAGCCCCTTAATGACGCAATCACTTCTGTTGTTCCTCTATTAACAGTATGTGTCTTGTTTGGACTGACACATACTGTTAATAGAGGAACAACAGAAGTGATTGCGTCATTAAGGGGCTGAGTTGCCCACTGTATACTTCCGGTGTTATCTTGTGTTTCTTACTGATAAATAGCCAGTAAAGCATCTTTTTTTTGGGGATGCCTAGCTGGCCGTGGGGTCAGTGTGATTCGCTTGATAGCTAGGCGGAGTTGTCGTACGGAAGGTACGGGGTTCGAACCCTGGGTAAGCCACTCACGTCTGTTGTTTTTCTGTTGTCCAAGTGTTCTACTTCTTTATTTCTTACGAGTGCCTGAAAACATACCTTTATGTTTGTCTAATATTAATTTACTGTTTACAGGCCTCGGGTTTCCCTTCCTTATGTGTTATTTATGTTCATACAATACCAGAAACCTACCCACTGTTCTATACTATTGTCCTTTAGTCTTCTACTATTTACTGGACCCAGTATCAAGGTCTTTGTCTTGTTTGGACTGACACATACTGTTAATAGAGGAACAACAGAAGTGATTGCGTCATTAAGGGGCTGAGTTGCCCACTGTATACTTCCGGTGTTATCTTGTGTTTCTTACTGATAAATAGCCAGTAAAGCATCTTTTTTTGGGGATGCCTAGCTGGCCGTGGGGTCAGTGTGATTCGCTTGATAGCTAGGCGGAGTTGTCGTACGGAAGGTACGGGGTTCGAACCCTGGGTAAGCCACTCACGTCTGTTGTTTTTCTGTTGTCCAAGTGTTCTACTTCTTTATTTCTTACGAGTGCCTTAAAACATACCTTTATGTTTGTCTAATATTAATTTACTGTTTACAGGCCTCGGGTTTCCCTTCCTTATGTGTTATTTATGTTCATACAATACCAGAAACCTACCCACTGTTCTATACTATTGTCCTTTAGTCTTCTACTATTTACTGGACCCAGTATCAAGGTCTTTGTCTTGTTTGGACTGACACATACTGTTAATAGAGGAACAACAGAAGTGATTGCGTCATTAAGGGGCTGAGTTGCCCACTGTATACTTCCGGTGTTATCTTGTGTTTCTTACTGATAAATAGCCAGTAAAGCATCTTTTTTTGGGGATGCCTAGCTGGCCGTGGGGTCAGTGTGATTCGCTTGATAGCTAGGCGGAGTTGTCGTACGGAAGGTACGGGGTTCGAACCCTGGGTAAGCCACTCACGTCTGTTGTTTTTCTGTTGTCCAAGTGTTCTACTTCTTTATTTCTTACGAGTGCCTGAAAACATACCTTTATGTTTGTCTAATATTAATTTACTGTTTACAGGCCTCGGGTTTCCCTTCCTTATGTGTTATTTATGTTCATACAATACCAGAAACCTACCCACTGTTCTATACTATTGTCCTTTAGTCTTCTACTATTTACTGGACCCAGTATCAAGGTCTTTGTCTTGTTTGGACTGACACATACTGTTAATAGAGGAACAACAGAAGTGATTGCGTCATTAAGGGGCTGAGTTGCCCACTGTATACTTCCGGTGTTATCTTGTGTTTCTTACTGATAAATAGCCAGTAAGGCATCTTTTTTGGGGGATGCCTAGCTGGCCGTGGGGTCAGTGTGATTCGCTTGATAGCTAGGCGGAGTTGTCGTACGGAAGGTACGGGGTTTGAACCCTGGGTAAGCCACTCACGTCTGTTGTTTTTCTGTTGTCCAAGTGTTCTACTTCTTTATTTCTTACGAGTGCCTGAAAACATACCTTTATGTTTGTCTAATATTAATTTACTGTTTACAGGCCTCGGGTTTCCCTTCCTTATGTGTTATTTATGTTCATACAATACCAGAAACCTACCCACTGTTCTATACTATTGTCCTTTAGTCTTCTACTATTTACTGGACCCAGTATCAAGGTCTTTGTCTTGTTTGGACTGACACATACTGTTAATAGAGGAACAACAGAAGTGATTGCGTCATTAAGGGGCTGAGTTGCCCACTGTATACTTCCGGTGTTATCTTGTGTTTCTTACTGATAAATAGCCAGTAAAGCATCTTTTTTTGGGGATGCCTAGCTGGCCGTGGGGTCAGTGTGATTCGCTTGATAGCTAGGCGGAGTTGTCGTACGGAAGGTACGGGGTTCGAACCCTGGGTAAGCCACTCACGTCTGTTGTTTTTCTGTTGTCCAAGTGTTCTACTTCTTTATTTCTTACGAGTGCCTGAAAACATACTTTTATGTTTGTCTAATATTAATTTACTGTTTACAGGCCTCGGGTTTCCCTTCCTTATGTGTTATTTATGTTCATACAATACCAGAAACCTACCCACTGTTCTATACTATTGTCCTTTAGTCTTCTACTATTTACTGGACCCAGTATCAAGGTCTTTGTCTTGTTTGGACTGACACATACTGTTAATAGAGGAACAACAGAAGTGATTGCGTCATTAAGGGGCTGAGTTGCCCACTGTATACTTCCGGTGTTATCTTGTGTTTCTTACTGATAAATAGCCAGTAAAGCATCTTTTTTTGGGGATGCCTAGCTGGCCGTGGGGTCAGTGTGATTCGCTTGATAGCTAGGCGGAGTTGTCGTACGGAAGGTACGGGGTTCGAACCCTGGGTAAGCCACTCACGTCTGTTGTTTTTCTGTTGTCCAAGTGTTCTACTTCTTTATTTCTTACGAGTGCCTGAAAACATACCTTTATGTTTGTCTAATATTAATTTACTGTTTACAGGCCTCGGGTTTCCCTTCCTTATGTGTTATTTATGTTCATACAATACCAGAAACCTACCCACTGTTCTATACTATTGTCCTTTAGTCTTCTACTATTTACTGGACCCAGTATCAAGGTCTTTGTCTTGTTTGGATTGACACAT